>CAUYRH010012860.1:0-40230 GCA_963574655.1 Perodicticus potto | reverse complement strand
GACTTCCCAAGTTGGGGTCAGGGAAGGTGAATTAGAGGGAAGAGTTTTGATCATGACTAGATCTCCAGGAGGGAAAAGTTCCTGTTTTAGTTAGTATGTCCCTCCCCAAAAGGGGAGCAGGACTTTCAGGGATGATTAGGGAGGCATGAGAGCACAGCAAGTCATCCCAATTGCAGCTTAGAGGCTGGGAGAAAAATTTGGTAACCGGCTGACCAGACACCCCCTGTATAGTTATGGATTTGGGAGATAAAAGATCAGGATTAGAGAGAAGTACAGAAAAGGTTGCTCCAGTGTCCAAAAGAAATTTTCTCTCCTGACGCTCCACAATAAGGCAAACCTGGGGCTCTTGAGGGGCTATGACACAAGCTGGAGCCAGAGAATTTGCCCCAGGCACCCTCAGTCCAGTTTGAGCTCCGATCCGGGTCACTGTCCCAGGAGGCCTTCGCCTCCGGGGACAGGCCACCCTCCAGTGGTCCTCCCCAGTTTTTCAATTGCAATGGCCGGAATGTTTGTACCACCCCCCCAGAAGAAGCTTGAAACCTACTCCCCAATGCAGGAGCATTACGAGGTGGGCCCTTTAGTGGGTGATTAGGTCTGATCCCTTCCTGAGTGGGATTAGAGCCTTTATAAAAGAGGCCCAAGAAGCTCACTTGCCCCTTCCACCCCGTGAGGACACGGTAAGAGGTTGGCAGTCTACCGTCCAGAAGACGACCTCACCGTTCACCAGAACCTGACCGTGCTGCCACCCTGACCCCGGACTGATTTTCTAAGAACAGGGGACTGAAAAATAAGTTTTTATTGTTTAAATTTTAAACAACAGTGGTTCTCAACCTTCCTAATGCTGTGACCCTTTAATACAGTTCCTCATGTTGTGGTGACCCCAACCATAAAATTATTTTCGTTGCTACTTCATAACTGTAATTTTGCTACTGTTATGAATAGTATTGTAAATATCTGATTTACAGGATGTGTTTTCCAATGGTCCAAAGGGGTCGTGACCCACAGGTTGAGAACCACTGGAAAGCTACCCAGTTTATGGCATTTTGTTATAGCAGCCTGAGCAGGAGGAGACGGTGACTCTAAGTGGCACGTCCCCTGTGAAGTGTTAGGAAATCCTGTGACGACCCTGCACTGCACTGCATGGGTTTCATCTCGCACCGCAGCCGTCCGCGGGCCGAGGTGACTCCTGGATGTGACATGAACCCCTGTGCGGCTCCTCCAGGGCTCCTCCTGAGCACAGCGCCTGGCATCCTGCTGGGATTCTGTCCTCATGCTTCTGAGTAGAATGGGCTGCCTTCTGTCATAGTCTGCTGGGTCTAAATATCTAGGGCAGTGACTTTTAGCCGGTGTACAGTGAGACGCTCTTAGGTGTGCTGAGAAAATCTTTAAAGATCATTAATATTAAATTATTACCCAAGGAAGTTCAAAGCACAGTAAGCATATTCCTTTTTTTTACTCTTTTTTTGATCAGCATAATTTAAGTGTGCCTTGGAAGTTTAACTGAAGTTCAAGTGTGTGGTGAGATTAAAAAAAGGAACTCGAAAAACACTGGTCTAGATATCTGACATTGTACTGGGCTAAAGAGAGCCTGGTTTTCATCCTGTAACCATCGAGGAGCCAACTGCTACACTTGTAAATACTTCATCTTCTTTTTTATTTTTTTTTGCAGTTTTTGGCCAGGGCCAGGGCCGGGTTTGAACCCACCACCTCTAGCATATGGGGCTGGCGCCCTACTCCCCTTAGAGCCACAGGCAACGCCCCCCATACTTCATCTTCTTAACACCTGTTCACAGATGCTGGCAATGTTCAGACAACCCTGATAACTAACATTTGAAACTGAGACTCACAGTGATGAGGTAACTTGCCCAAGTTTGCCTGTGGAGTTAGTGGTAGATCAAGGCTCCTTTCCCCGCCTTTCGAGCATGCTAAAAGCGGCCCACCTGCTTATCAGCATTTGTCTCCTGTGCAGTTGAGATCAGCCCTCCGTCCTCAGAGGATCTGTGGTCTCTAAGTTATAGGAAACACCTAACCAGCATGCCTCCCCTTACTAACTTCCTGCTGGCACACTACCTATTTAAGAATCTCCACCCTGTGGGTGACTATATTTTATCTCTTACCCCTTGCAGTTCTTATGTTATTTTGACAAAGACACACGGCCAGGGTGAGAGCAAAGGAAAATAATAGTATAGTAGGGATTTAAAACTGGGGCATTATCCTAGCACCTTGACAGGGCAGTGGTGAGAAAACAAGGAAGTGGTCAAAATGATAAAGACATACAAGAAGAATGCAGAAACCAGCTTGAAGAGAATCCCACTGGCCAAAGCCAGGAAAGTTTAAATAAGCATCAAAATAAATACTGATAGTAATGAATTGTAACCTACTGAATGAAACAGAAAACCGCAAGTTCCTGCTGATAGCAACCAGTACATGGAGGCACTGAAAGTTTGATGAGAAACAAGTTTAGGCAGTTTCAAGGCATCTTCCCAGAAATTCTTGTTTATTACAAAAAGAAAGTAATTCTACAGTGGGAACGCTTGGCTGACATCACCTTAATCAGGGGATAGCAATGAACATCATTAGTGATGGGACAATGTGGTGTGTTGGGCTACTGGGCAGGATGCCCCTAATTGAGGGACATCCTACAAAATAACAGCCATAATCTTGGAAATACTGTCGGTCCCGAGAGCCAAAGGACTGGAGGAGGCAAAAGAGACGTGAGAACTGTGTGCATCACGTGACTCTGAACTTGACCCTTCTGTTGTTAAGGGAATTACAGGTATGTTTGGTGAAAGCTGAATGCAATCAGAAAAGAAGGTGGTAATGAACTTCTAATTTCTTGACTTTGATGTTTGTGTTGTGGTTCTATTAGAGAAAGTCCTTGTGTGTAGGAAATATGAAGCATTCAGGGGTGACAGGAAGTCAGGTTGGCAACTCACACTCAGTAGCAGGAGAATTTTCTTGATACTGTACTTTCAAGCTTTCTGAAAAATAGAATTGTTACAATATTTTTAAAAATTGAATGTTAAGGCAGTCTTTTAAAAAGCAAGTAATGGCAAAAAGCATGTGAAAAGGTGCTCACCATCATTAGGCAAATACAAATCAAATCCACGATTAGATACCATGTGACACCCTCTGGTAAAATCCAAGAAATGGAAAATACCGAATGCTGGCGAGGAGGTGGAGAAACTGGAACCATTGCTGACGGGACGAGGATGTAAACTGGTTCGAAACAGGTGTCAGCAAGAACACGCGTGTGCACATCATCACAGCACCGTGCACAACAGCCGCAAGATGGAAGCAGCCGCGTGTCCATCCGCTGGTCAGAGGGATAAAGAAAACATGGTGCATCCCTACAACACCGCATTGTTCATCCCTAGAAAAGGAACGCAGGGCTGGCACGCTGCAGTGTGGAAGAGCCCTGAAACACTGCTAAGTAAAAGAAGCCAGTCACCAGGGTCTGCCTGTTTTATGATTTAATTCACATGAAAATTTCAGTCCAGAATAGGTGAATCCATAGACATAGAAAGCAGATTGTTGGTCTCTAAGAGTAGTGAATATAGGGAAATGGGGAAAACTGCTTGATGGGTGGGGGGCTTTATTTTGGAGCAATAGAAATGTTTGGGGGTGAAGGGATTACAGGGGCTCACACCTGCAATCCCAGCATTCTGGGAGGCTCAGGTGGGGGGATTGCTTGAAGCCAGGAATTCAAGACCAGCCTGAGCAAGTGCTAGACCCCCACCTCTAAAATAAATAGAGAAATGAGCTGGGCATAGTGGCACACCTATAGTCCACGCTACTCAGGAGGCTGAGGCAGAAGGATCACCTGAGCCCAGGAGTTTGAGGCTGCAGTGAGCAGGGATGACAACACGGCCCTCAGCCTAGGTGACAGAGTGAGACTCTGTCTCCAAAAAAACCCTTTTTGCAATTAAATGGTGGTGGTGGCACAACATTGTGAATGTACTAAGTGTCACTAAGTTGCTCTCTTTATCTTGTGCTATTTATTTAGTTATTTATTTTAGAGACGAGGTCTCTCTATGTTGCCCCAGCTGGGCCCAAGCGATCTTCCTCCGCCTCAGCCTCCAAGTAGCTGGGCCCACAGGCGTGCACCACTGCGCCTGGCTGAGTTCACTCTCGTTCTGCTCTGAAATCGGAGGCTGCACTGGTAACCCTGTGGGAGTGACTGAGAAACGGCTGATGGGACGCAGGAGCTCGAGGCTAGGAGGATGGGGGTGTGGAATGGCACCATCTAGTTCTCTCCGTCAGCGCGCGTGACCGTGCTGGCATTTCTGACTGCAAAGCGCGTGAAGTGCTGTGTATACAATTAAAATAACTCTCAGCTGGCCTCCCGCGGGGTTTTCCCTGTAGACACCTGCTGCCCGCCAGCAGGTCCGCATTTTACCCCCGGCCTCCTTTAACACTGCGCTGTCCTCCGGTGCCGCGTGATGTCAGCAGTGACACCACAGCTCGTCTGTCACTTTCTGTTCTCACAGTTTCACCATGTGGTCTGTAAAGAATCAGTTATTCGTTCTATTAGCACTAAAATCTTTTACTTCTATAAATCTGAAACGCAGACTGAGGAGCAAGGAACAAAACCAACCAGAGATGTGGATGAAGCCCCTTTCCGGGCCTGCCGCCACGTGCCCGGCCTCTGACTCACGCACCCCGTTGCCCTGGTTCCCCCACAACCAGCCTCAGCCCACACTCACTTCTGAGCTTTGCCCCGACCAAAGCTTTTGTCTGCTGGGAATGTTCTTTTCAGTGTTCTAAAGGCACCCTAAGCTCGGCCTGAACTCATGCTACACCCCACTTTCTCTTTTCCTAAGTGTGGGGCACAGTGTAGCGCCAGCTCCCTAGCTGCTGCCCTAGCCACCCCTTTCTCTCCCCACCTCCCAACATCCAGATCCAGCCACATTCCCCTATTCTTCCAGGCAGCAGGAGCTGCCCCTAACCCCTCTGCCTGCCAGGCTGGTAGGGTGCACCATGGCCCCTTGTCTCGGCTCCCTGGCTTCCTCACTGGTCTGCTTGTGTATCTTGTTCACCTCGGATCCAGCTCCATGCTAGGCTGAAGTGATCGTTCTTTAACGTAAAGGTGACCTTGTTACTCCTTTGTTTAACTGCCCATCAGCTGCTGCTAACTGCCCTCTTCCCGAGCATTCGAGTATCTGCCACCACCTGCCCCCTGAGCTCTAGGCATAAAAGACAGTTCCGAGTTTTCTGCCTGTGCCAGGCTCCTTCCCCGTCCCGCTGCCTGTGCTGGATGCGGCCGTCCCCAGGGAGCTCTGCTGGGGCCCCTCTCTCTGCTCACAGTGCCAGGTGGCTCCTGTGTATCTTCTCAGGCTCACGGTCAGAGGAAAGCCCTTCCGGACCTCACCTGGCCCCTGCCCCAAGAAGAAGCGAGCTCTCTTGCTCTGTGGCCCTCCACCGGCAATGCATCACTGTGTCTGCTGCTGGTGGTTCTGTCTCCACGCTAAATAGATGGCAGGATCGTGTTTGCTCACTCGGTCATTTCTTCAGTGCAACGCCTGACCTAGTAAAGGGTGAAAAAGTAAATGATTGATTTAGGGGGGGTTCGTCTCATTTTCACTGTTAACCAGCTCTTTAATGACTTTGGATGAATTACCTACAGAGGAGGAAATTGGGGTGGATACAGGTTGTAAGTTCTATTGTACAGGCTGCTTCTCAGTTCATGTTTCTGTCACCCAGAGATGAATTTCTCTCCCACGTGAAACTCCGCGATCCTCAGACTAGAGTTTCTTACAAGTATTAGCAAGAAAAGAAAATCTGAATTTTTTGTAGTGGTGAGCACAGACTCACAGCCCCAGTCCTGGGTTCCTGACCACACCGACTTGTGGACAGTCACCCACAACTCACATGCACCTGGAGCTGCATGCACAACGTCACTTTATTTGGAATTGTGTCTTTGCACATGTGATTGAGATGGGGTCATATTGGATTAGAGCAGTACATAAAGCCAATGGCTGGCATCCTTTTGAGGAGAAGAGATGAGGCTGGGCACGGTGGCTCACACTTATAATCCCAGCACTCTGGGAGATGGATCACCTGAGCTCAGGAGTTTAAGACCAGCCTGAGCAAGTGCAAAACCCCGTCTCTACTAAAAATAGAAAAGCTAGCCAGGAATTGTGGGCACCTGTAGTCCTAGCTACTCAGGAGGCTGAGGTAGGAGGATTGCTTGAACCCAGAAATTTGAGGTTGCTGTGAGCTATGATGCCACAGCCCTCTACCCAAGGTGACAGGGTGAGACTGTCTCTAAAAAAACAACCAGAAAAAAGGGAGATGACACAGAAACATGGATGACACGGAAGACAGAACAGAGCTTGAAGTGATGGTCTACAAATCAAGGAATGCCAAGGGTTGCCAGGAGCCACCAGACGCCAGGAACAGATGAGGAAAGATCCCCACCCCCACCCCCAGGGCCTTCAGCGGGAGAATGGCCTTACCAACACCTTGATTTTGAACCTCTAGCCTCCAGAACTGTAGAATAGATTTCTGTTGCTTCAAGCCGCCAGTTTATGGGAATGGCTTATGAGGCCTGGCCTTGGAGCATCTGAACTGCCTTTTCATCCTCTGTGACCTGCCCACTTAAGTAGAGCTCAGTACGACTCAGATGAAAATGATCTCATCATGAACCGTGTAAACTCACAGGGCAGGGCTCTTTGCTGTATTCATGTTGGTCAGGATGGTGGTTCAATGTCTACCCAGAAGTCAGAGTTTAACTTCACACTTGATTCAGGCTGATGTAAAAGCAACAGAACATCAGTAGACTCTTTAACTTTTTTTCCTGTCGTTTAAGATTTTGGACTCTATCTGCCAGGCCAAAGAGATGGTCAGGGAGTGTCTGGGGTGGCTGGCTAGGACTCCCTACTCTGTGCCTGCCCCATCTCGGCACCGGGGACGCAGATGCTAATAAAGGAATGGACAGCATGAAGGGTCACACCGAAAGGGGATCTGGCCTTTCTTTCTGCTGTTTATTCTGCACTAATTTGACAAATGCCCTTAAATATGACGTCTGGTCTGCTAACCTCTAATGTTCTTGACCTTAACAAGAGCTCGATAAGGAGGGTAATGTCTTGGTGACAGGCCACCAGCAGGCCCAGCATCATTCATACCCAGAGTGCTCTTCCTAAGAAACCCTTGGTTGTGTCTCAAATCCCGTACACTCCGCACCAGGCCTCAAGCTCCTTATCCCTTCGCTGGATCAGCATTTGTGTGATCAGACGTTGTTAGATCAGGCATATGCCGTTGAGCAATCAAGATGTAAATTGAGGCATTGTAAAATCCAAACTAAATTGTAAAATGCATCAAGCTTGACTATTACAGTATTTAATTTTCTAAGTGGCTAGAGTGGAGTGGGGAGAATCGTGGCCCACGCAGACACAGCCCTGGGTGTCTGGGGGTGATGGCACCTGATTCCTGCCACTCCCTTCAGGGTCAGCTCCATCCTGAGATGAATGAGAAGCAGCAAAGTTGGTCATGTGATACCAGAATACCCCTTTATAGGTCCATGAGTACAGAAAGAAAGGCTGGGCCCTTTTCCACTGCAGCAGCTGTGACTTTTCAGGTGAATTAGGATTTCTCCTCCCTTGTAAATCCCTGCGTCGACTAATGTGACCTCCATTGTTGGGGGAACCCTGCAGGGTGTCAACTCGGTACAAGTTATCCTGGTGACAATTCAGAGCCAATTTATCTTTCCAGAAAGGGGGAAATCTTAAAGGTTCACGCTGAACACCAGGAGAGAACCCCTCTTCAACTGTTGTGCTAAAGCCACCCTGGGAGCCTAGAATCGAGCAGGATTTTAGGGTGAAATGTTGAACACTAGAAGTGAACACGGTTTCACAAGGTGGAATCTTTGTTGTAATTGTGTGCCTCACTGTATTTGGTTTCCCAAGGAGAATTTCTTAAATGAGGGCTTTTGTCTCAGATTTAAAAGCATTTTCAAGGCATGTTCCTTGAAGGCAGTGCTTCCGTATAGATGAGCAAGCCACAAAGCTGCTGTGATGACTATTTGTCACAAAAATACAGTGACTTGGCTTGGCGTCTATAGCTCAGCAGCTAGGGCGCAGGGCACATACACCAGGTCTGGTGAGTTCGAACCTCGCCTGGTCCTGCCAAGAAAACATTGACAACTACAACAAGAAAATAGCCAGTCATTGTGGTAGGCACCTGTAGTTCCAGCTACTCAGGAGGCTGAAGCAAGAGAATCGCTAAAGCCCAAGAGTTGGAGGCTGCTGTGAGCTGTGACACCACAGCACTCCAGCGAGAGCGACTTAGTAAGACTGTCTCAAAAAGCCAACCAAACAAACAAAAAAAACAACAGTGACTTAAAAGGTGTGGAAATGTATTTCTCTGCTATAGGAGCCCAGAGGTGAGCAGCCAGGCAGACAGGACAACTCAGATCCAGGTGGGCTTTCAGGGATCCTTCTATTTTGATTCTCCCTCCTGCCCCAGGGCTGTGCTTCTCAGAGACACCCGAGGGCTTGTTAAACCACTTCCCACTCCCAGAGTTTCCACTCAGTGGGTCTGAGTGGGGCCTAGGCATTTGCATTTCTGACAGGCTCCCAGGGGATACTGACACCCCAGTGCAGAGTCCTCACCTGGAGAAACACCTCCAGGTGTCCTCGGCTGCCCTTGTTGAAATTAAGCTGCAGACACATCCCTGTTGCGAGTCATGAAGCGGGAAAGAGCACAGAGGCACACGAATGGCATTTTAGATCCCTGTCATCATTTCTATTCTCTCTCCAGTGGCAAGAGTCACAAGGCCGCACTTAGCTGGAGCCCACGCACCCTGCCACAGCTAAATTTCTGGGAGAGGAAGGTGGTTTTATTCTCACATACAGCCTTGTGCCTCCATTCAACAAGAATGTATTCATGGCCCAGCACAGTGGCTCACACCTATGATCCCAGCACGTTGGGAAGCTGAGGCAGGAGGATTGTTTAAAGCCAGGAGTTCAAGATCAGCATGGGCAAGGTATCGAGACCCTTGTCTGTACAAAAAATATTAAAACGTAGCCAGGTGTGGTAGCAGCTACTCAGGAGGTGGAAGCCAGAGGATTGCGACACCCCCTACCACACCATGAGCTCCGTGAGAACAGAGGCTCTGAACCAGCCTGGCGTCAACAGATAATGTGGGACATGAGGTCATTATTCTCAGAACCCAAGGAGCTAAATTAGCTTCATACATTAATTGAAATAAGAGCAGCCATGGAACATTAAAGTCACCACTGAAGCCCATGTTTGTTCTTTCACATACACACATTTGTCTGGACCTACTGCTCTGAGCCTGCCCGTCCCTATCTCGCCCTGGAGACACAGAAGCTACCAGAGCAAGGCCTCTGCCCTCGAGGGGCTCCAAGTCGGGAGCGGCCAGTGGTGGGCATTCCCGTGACCTCACAAGGAAGCATGAGAATATATTTTCTTCTCTTTAGGGAAAAGAAAAGGTGTTGAAAACACCACGGTAAAATGTAGTGCTTTCTTTAGCGGCCAGATCAGGAAAGTCAGTCAAGAGCTAAATTCCTATCAGCTCCGAAAACTTGCCTTATTTTAAGAAACTGTGATAATACAGGGAAGGTGTCTAGCCCCCTTCCTGGGGTGCAGGGCAGGTTGGCGGGATGACATTTGACATAAGTTCCCAACACTGGGTGCAAGAGGCTGTACAGATGCCAAGTGACCAGGGAGACATTGATACAGTCTTTTTACGATGTGTGGTTTCTCAAAGAGCTGCTGGATTAATTACATCATCTAAAAGAGGAACCCAAAAAGCTGGATGGGATGTTAATAACACTGAGGGTCAGGAGAACAGCAGCTTTGCTGTTCTCTACTCTCACCACTGGTTCGTGTGTCTTCCCGAGTCTCTGTCTTAACCTCTGGGTAGAGGCAGGGCTGGGCCTGCACAGAGCTGCTCTCTAACATAACATGAAGCACCTGCTTAAAATGCAGATTCGGCTCAGGGGACACGGATGCTGTCATCTTCCACCATGGTTTGAGGAGCAGCCCTCTGGCCTCCCTGAGCCCCTGCAAAGTCCTGCTGAAGGAGGTCTGGGTGGGTGGCATGCACACCAGAGTTTGGGACATGCCCGCTGGGTGCAGCTGGAGTGTTTCTCAACACGGCTGCACATTGAACTCTCCTGGGAAGCTTAAACATCCACTGATGGTGGCTTAAATGGTCTGGGGTTTGATCGGGGCACCAGAAACTTTAACCCCCCACACACACACACAACCTGAGTGGTTCAATGTACAGCAAAGACTGAACCCCTGGCTCCCTGCAGGGCAGTGGTATTAAAACTTGAGACTGTGTCAGAATTCCCTGGAGCACTAAGACAGAATAGAGAGGCCCAGGAACACAGAGGTGGGTACAGCAGGGCCTTGATATTGCTACATTTCCAGATGATTCTAATTCCAGCCAAAATTGGGAACCGCAGGTCAGGAATGGCTTCCCCACAGTGGGGTGGGGTGTATGGGCCCGGGGCTGCACGTGCGCTCCCAGGACCCAGCCACTCAGCCCTCTGGGAGGGGCCTGGGCTGCCTGAGTCAGGGAAGCCTGTTGTCCCCACAGGGCTGTTTACCCCAGAATGTGGTGGAAAAGAGTAAGAAGCACAATTATATTAAAAGACAAAAACAAACAAAAACGAGGGCATTCCTGAATTAATAATTTGGGAAAATGCAGGCTTAAATAAATAAGTTTCTCTACTGCAGGATTCTTCAGAATTTTTAATATGTTAGTGTAGTTGGTACTATGACCTGCCAAAGAAAGAGCAAACTAATGGCCGCCTCTCCAACTTCTATGACCAGGGGACCTCCCGGCATGGGGCTGGGCAAGGGAGCTTGTCCCACAAAGCCCTGAACAGCTCGTTCTAAGGTAGGATGTATGTATGTGCAAAATAGCTCGTCTAGCTACTAAAGCAAATATCAACACCCCATCTGTATTTTTCTTATTCTCTCCCCAGCTGTCCTCCTGGCATTTGCAGCCTTTACTGCAGGATGTTTGCTGGAGGAATGGTGCAGACGCCCACTAAAGATACTGAGAGTCGAGAATATTCCCTTGGGCACATCTGATTTTAGAACCGAAGAAGTCGGGCATTAGGAGGGAGGCATGCCGGTCTGGCTGTGTTGGCAGCCCGGGGACGCCGTTCAGAGGGGGCCTGGGTTGGACAGTGCCAGCAGGCCATGGCTAAGATTTCCTGCAGAGGCTGTGAGAGGGGAGTTACACAGCCATTTTGTTTTCTCCCACCCCCACCTCCCAGGGTTTGATGTCTTCCCAGAAGGTTGGGTAGGGAAGATTCCTGGAGCCAGATCTTCCTGGGAAGTCATCTTCCTGGGGTGCAGGGTTTAGGCTCTGCCACTCCCCTTCAGAAGGCCTTCTGTCTAGCAGGTGTCTGACTGTCTCCCTCCGTCCCTCGGCCTGGAGGATGGAGGGGGCGAGAAGGAGTCCTGACGGAAGAGGGGTGAGGGGCCTCCTGCACCCGTCCTGGTCTTCTCTAGGTGGGGCCCTCAGGGCCTCCCACAGTGGGCTAGAACCAACCAGCACCTGTGATTCCGTACCGTCCGCAACACCTGTGACTGGAACTGGTTTTCAAGAGCTTCGTGCACAAGTGAAGAGAAAGGTTTTCCAATAGCAGAGGGGTGAAAAAACAAAACAAGATTAGGGTGAAACAACTTAAAAACCAGGAATTTGAGGTTACAATGAGCTATGATCGTGTCACTGCCCTCCAGCCTGCATGAGAAAACAAGACTCTGTCTCTTTAAAAAAAAAAATGTGTTTAAAAGAAAAAAATCTGGGCATGGTGGCTCATGCTTGTAATCCCAATGCTTTGGGAGGCCAAGGCAGGAGTATTGCCTGAGGTCAGGAGTTGAGACCAGCTCGGTGACCAATGCAGCAAGACCCTATCTCTACAAAAAATTTAAAAAATGAGCCAGGCCGGGTGGTTCCTGTGCCTATAGTCCCAGCTACTTGGGAAGCTGAGGTGTGAGGATTGCTTGAGCCCAGGAGTTCAAGGTTACAGTGAACTATGATGATGCCCAAGGTTATAGTGAACTATGATGATGCCACCACGCTCTAGCCTGGGTGACAGACAAGACCATGCCCATAAAAAAGCCCAATAACTTTGAAGGGGGCAAAGTGTCTGAACACAACAAAGTACTCTAACTAGAACAATGGTGTTTGTCAAAGTGTAAAACAGGCTGTCTTAAGCCCGTGTGGGCTGCTGTACAAAATACTATTGCCAGGGTGCCTTATAAACCCAAGGCGTTTGTTTCTCACAATTCTAGAGGCTGAGAAGTCCAAGATAAGGGGCTGACAGATTTGCTGTCTGGGGAAGACCTGCTCCCTGGTTTGCAGACGGAGCCTTCTGGCTGTGTCCTCATGGGGTAGAAGGTGTGAAGTGTCTCTCAGACCCCAGGCATGAGGCCTGCACCCTCATGACTAGTCACTTCCCACAGGCCCCACCCCCTAGCATCCTCACCCTGAGGGTGAGGATGTCAGCGTAGGAGTTTGGTGAAGAGAGGTACAAACTTTCAGACCGTAGCACAGGCTGAGAAGTCTGCTCCAAGCTCACCTTTGGACAATCTGCCCTGAAGTTCAAACCAAAACGAATTTGCATTCTGCCCTAGCCAAGGGACAAAACAGGGCTGTCACCTACTTTCATACCTTCTGGGCTTCTGGTTTTGCTCTGAGTTCATTAGGACCTCTTGGCAGATGCATGATTTAGGGCAGGACACCCAGAAAACCCTTGGGGGAAGAGCCCGCCATCCCAGAGTTGGCTGTTCTCAAGGAACTCTCCCGGGGCGGGGTGGAGAGGACTGTGTGCCTCCCTGTGGAGAACGCGCTGTGAGAGGCCTTGTCAATTATCTGACCTAGTCCTTGTCAATCATCTGACCTAGGCCTTGTCAGTCATCTGACCTAGGCCTTGTCAATTATCTGACCTAGGCCTTGTCAATCATCTGACCTAGTCCTTGTCTATTATCTGACCTAGGCCTTATCAATCATCTGACCTAGGCCTTGTCAATTATCTGACCTGGTCCTCTTTTCTGTGCTAAATTTTCTTTGGCTGAAATCAAGTTGTTTCTAATTTATGAAAGAATAATACATGTCAACGTGGTCGGGTGGCACCTGTGGCTCAGTGGGTAGGGCACTGACCCTATATACCAAGGGTGGCGGGTTCAAACCCAGACCTGGCCAAACTGCAGCAAAAAAATAGCCGGGTGTTGTGGTGGGCACCTGTGGTCCCAGCTGCTTGGGAGGCTGAGGCAAGAGAGTCACGGAAGCCCAGGAGTTGGAGGTTGCTGTGAGCTGTGATGCCACAGCACTCTACTGAGGGCGATAAAGTGAGAGTCTATCTCTAAAAAAAGAAAGAAGAAGAAGAATACACATCAATGTGGTGACCATAGTTATCTCTAGGAAAATACATCTTTTTCTTTATTATAATTTCCTCTGTCTTCACATTTTCTATAGTGGATATATATTTTTATGGTAAGAAATGTGAGCTGTTTGTCTGGCAGTGGTTCGGCTGGGACTGCTCATATGAGGCGTAGAGCGACTAGCCTTCGGGTTGGCAGGGACTGCTGCTGTCCGGCAGGGCCAGGGCTGCCTGTGGCCTCGGGGTTGTGTCCCCAGTATGCCCTGTGTCAGATTGGGGGGTGGAAAGCTGCTGAGCCTGAGGAGAGGACATGGGAGCCGGGCTGGACGGGACACCAAGGACAGCAGACGGGAGGCCTTCCCCACCCTGGAGACACATCTCTGGTTCTGCTTTCAGGTGAGCCTCAAAGCAGGAGCTCTGAATCGACCTCTTGTCTGAGGACGGACTGTTGCTGTCACTGCCCAGGCCTGTCACCGTGCTGCCCCTCAGCAGGTAAGGGTTCTCTTTGAAGAACAGGTGTCTTTGCTGGGAGTGTGTGGGCCTGGAGGAAGCTCAGCTCTCAGGATCCTTGAGGTGCGGTCGACATGGCTTTCTTCTAGGAGCCCCACTCTTCTGTCTGCCTGTCCGGCCTCCACAGCAGGGGGGCCTCTAAAGCTCACTGACCACCTCATGTTACCCCCCCGTGAGATGCACCCATCTGGGAAGAGCACCAGGCCGTCCCCGAGGGTTGCCAGGCCTGGGCCTGCCCCTGGGGAAGATGCTCCTCAGACACGTGTCCCTGTCCAGCCACGCGTGGTGACAAGGGGAGGCGGCGAACATCATCACCCTCCCTGACTCTGCGGTCTAAGCTGGTTGCTCCCTGCAGGCCCCGGGGTCTGTAGTCACGGCCAGCTGTGCCATTCCACCTTTGATACATGCCAGACATCCTGGTGTGCTGAGTCACAGACGGGGTCCCAGGTATGTGTGCTGTTGACCCCTGGAGAGCAGGAACATGAACACGCGCGCACACACACACACACACACACACACACGCACGAAACAGCTTGGGGCTCACTGATGATAACGGGGTGATTGTGCTGGAAATGGACTCAGGGAGCCCTGGGGGCTGCCGGGCGGGGCAGAGAGGGCAAAGCAGGCTTCTCTGTCCCCTGCTCAGGGCTTCCATCGTGACGTTAGCACCTCTCCCGTTGGTACTTAAGGGCCTCTTAGTGGGACTCTTTAGCTACCTTTCCTCCCTTTCTTGAGCAAGAATGCAGATTGAGGGAAGGAAGGGTTTTCTGTGTTGTTTGAGATGGTCGGATGAAAAAGACATACGTCTATTTTTATATGCTGAGAAGGAACCCGGAAGCACAGACATTACAGGACAGAGGGGTGAGTGACAGGGCAGCACCTTCAGCAAGGGGACCTGTAAAGTGTTTGTCTGAGATGAGAAGATGCTTTCGGCTGCAGGTGACAGACGAGTGTGGCCTGAGCTGCGAGGAACACGTCCTCCCAAGAGGACCTCAAGGATCAGAACTGGACCTTCCAGGCCCCATCCGTCCAGCTCAGGGCTCCGGGTCAGTTCCTCTGTGATATAGATGGCATCACAGGGATCTTTTCTTAATCAGGTGGCATCATTATGTGTTGGGTCAGGGAGAATTTCTCTTTCTAGAAAAGCAAATCTAAGCTTGGGATAGGGGTCCGTATGGGTGTGTGTGCATGTTATATTGTTAAAAACGCAAACTCTAAACCTTTGGAAGGACAGCAAATTAAAATTAATAATAAGGCAATTTTAAGCCCTGAAAATGTGCTGCTAAAGCCGTAGATTGCTAGGAGAGGCTGTTGGAAACAGTGGAACGAATACTTGGCTAGACTTTAAAGCTTTGAGTTTGGGCTCCGGATCCGTAAATGTTGGCTGTGGAACCTCTGGCTACTGGCTCTATTTCTCTGATTTTTGTGCTTTCTTAATTCACAATACGAAGATTAATGCTGTCCTGTCCACTTTATGGGCTGCTGCAGGAATGAGCAAACAAACGTGTGTGAAAACCAATGTCTGGGTATTACTTAGGGTTGCAGTGGTGGAGATGAAGAATTCACTCTGGGACCATCCCGTCTCACTCTCCCCAGGACTGAGAAAGTCTTTCCAAAGAAAAGCGCTGGCTCCCCCACTGCAGGGAAGCTGCCCTTATCTTATTTTCTATTGCTTGCTCGCAGGTGCACCCTGATTTGCATAGAGAAGCTGCAGGAGCTGGGACAAGGGGAAAGGCTGAGGATGGTCCTGCCTTACCCCTGGGAAAGCAGCACTTCCAACCCTTAATTTCTGGTTCTTCTAGGGGCAGCAGAAGGAAAGAAGGCATGTCCAGTAACAGCACCACTAGCATCTCCCAAGCCAGGAAAGCGGTGGAGCAGCTGAAGATGGAAGCGTGTATGGACAGGGTGAAGGTAAGTCGCCTCACCCTCCGCCCAAAACTCCGCTCAAAACTTTCCTCCCATTTCTGAAGCAGCCTCGTGAGCATTAACGCGACACCCAGCAGAGCATCCAGCCTGCCCGAGCTGTAACATTTACAAATGAGCGTTTGCTTCAGAGTTTTGAGTGTGCCCAAGGATTCAAGTGAGGCAAAATACACAGTGTGGTGAGTCCCGTAAGGAGTCACCAAAAATACACTCGGAATCCATCTCGGCTCTTTTTTAGCTGTGTTGTCATGCCAGGAAGCAAGAGGGAGCATTGAACAGCGAGCTCATCACTGTTTCTCTGCCCAGTGCTGGACGGCATCGGGCATTCGGACAGGACTCCTGTGGGGTGAAGACTGAACCGTGCCTGGGTTTGTCCAGTTTCCCTTTGGGGACAGTGAGGAAAGGTGCCGACCACCTCCTAGTGTGTTCATTTCTCTGATAGGTGCCAGGTCTCTGTGCTGGGAGAGCTGAAGCAAAATGTAGCCACCTACTCTCCAGATGCCACATAGAGGCGAGCAAGGGGCCACCAAGGCGTGTGGCTGTGAAATGCAGTGGCAGCACCTCCTGCGTCTGCCGACACCGGCTCTGAGTTAGATGTCGGTACCCTCAGTCTCCAGGGTAGAGGAGGGAGCAAGGTCAGCACCCGGAAAACAATCCTAAGACAGCATGAGCCCCAATAGTACAGAAAAGGATTTAAGGATGAAGCAGTCCTGCCCTCCGGGTCTGCAGGGGCCATGAATGGGTGGTCTCCACCACGCGTCACGTTGCTCGGAGAAGAGTTCCTGCAGGGACTGCTTGTGACCTGATACTGGAGAAGGAAAGGCCAGTGTCAAGCAGTGGACTTGCTGGGAAGGCTGTGGGCTGTGCTGGGGAGACAATGTGGGCAGCTGGGAGGAGGGCACTGCGCACACAGGTGCCGATCACAAAAATGACTGGACCTGAGGCCAAGCCATGAGGGGACAGGTGCCCTGAGGTGAACCCCCTGTCAGCAGTAGATCGCGTTGTCCTAGGTGAAGAGGCAGTGGATGCCCTGAGGGTTCAGGAGAGGCAAAAGGGATATAAATTGGGTGTCGTGTGACGCAGAGAGGCAAATGCACCAAGAATTGGCAGAATCCCAGCTACTCGGGAGGCTGAGGCAAGAGAATCGCCTAAGCCCAGGAGCTGGAGGTTGCTGTGAGCTGTGATGCCACAGCACTGTACTGAGGGCGACCAAGTGAGATTCTGTCTCTTAAAAAAAAAGGCAGAATTTAGAGTCACGGTGGGAGATACTAAGAAGTCAGAGCTCAACTGTTAGGCTCTCCACACACACTGGTTTTGGCTACGGGACGGTCCTTCTTTGCCCAGGAGTTCAACTTGGGCAAGAAGATGTGTTCTCCAGAACAGATCCTGACCTACCACAAACCCCAGCCAGGAGCCACGGTGGGGATCCTATGTCCCCCATGATGAAGCAGTCTTCAGAAGTCACTTAGGCACATGTACGGTCTCTGGCAGAAGGAGGGTACTCAGAAGCCAAGTCCAAGGCAAGTTAGTTCCTCAGATGGACTCGGAGTGACAGGCGGTAATGGTTTTGTGGAGACTGGCATCAGAGAAGTGTGTCCACAAGATCCCTCAGGGGGCCTGCTGGAGGCTAATTCAGATTCTGTGTTAATTCCAGGGCATGGGCTAGTGACAGCTTGTCGGATGGGTTCAGAAACAGAGATGGCAGAGCTTTGTTGCTGAAGAGATAATCCCGTGGCAGCCTGAGGAGAGAGGTGGCCCTGCACACCCTTGTGTGTTTTTATCCCTTGCTTGGGCAACCTTGAACATTGATTTTTTTTTCTTTTCATTTTTTTAAAATTGTGATAAAATATATATAACATATAATTTGTTGTTTTAACCATTTTCAAATGTGCAATTTAATTCACGTGTTAAATACATTGATAATATTGTGCAGCCATCGCCACCATCCCTCTCCAGAACCACTTCCTCATCCCAGACACAAGCTCCCCGTCCGCTCGCCCAGCCCCTGGCAGGCACCGCACTGCTGTGGGCACCTCATGTAAGTGGAAGCACACAGCAGTTGTCCCTGTGGATCCAGCTTGTTTCATTAACATGTTGCTCTCAAGACCCGTCTATGTTGTAGCATCTGTCGGAACTGCCTTCCTTTTCATGGCTGAATAGTAGTCCACGGTATGGATATGCCACATTTTGTTTATCCATTCATCTGTTTATGGGCACTTGGGTTGTTTCCACTTTTTGGCTATTGAGAATAACACTGCTCTGAGCATGAGTGTGAAGTATCTGTTTGAGTCCCCGTTTTTAGTCCTTTGGGGAAACAGCCAGAGGTGGCATTATTGGAGCAGATGGTAACTCTATGTTCAACTTTTTTATTTTTTTTTTGAGACAGCCTCACTATGTCACCCTCCATAGAGTGCTGTGGCATTCCAGCTCACAGCAACCTCCAATTCGTGGGCTCAAGCGAGTCTCCTGCCTCTGCCTCCCAAGTAGCTGGGATTACAGGTGCCCGCCACAACACCTGGCCATTTTTTTTTTTTTTTTGGTTACAGCTGTCGTTGTTTGGCAACCCAGGCTGGATTCGAACTCGCCAGCTCAGGTGTACGTGGCTGGCGCCTTAGCCGCTTGAGCCACAGGCGCCGAGCCCAAGATGATGTTTTAATGTATGTATTATACACTGTGGAATGGCCAAATCAAGCTATTTAACATATGTATTACCTCACATACATAGTGAGAGGGTGAGAATACTTAAATCTAGTCTCGTAGTAAATTTCAAATATACAATATATTACTAGTAACTGGAGTCACCATGATGTACAATCGATATCTTGAACTCACTTCTCCTATTTAACTGAAATTTTGTGTGCTTTGGGCAACATCTGCTTAGTCTTTCCACCCCACTCCCAGCCTCTGCTAACTACCATTTCACTCTCTATTTCTATGCGTGTGACTTTTTCACACTCTGCATAGAAGTTAATCACACGGTATCTAGTTTTCTGTGCCTGGCTTATTTCACTTCATATAATGTGCTACAGTTCATACATATTTTCCTTGAGTGACAGGATTTCCTTCCTTTTTAAGGCTGAGAGGTATTTCATGGTGTGTATATATACACCACCTTTTCTTATTTACTCATTTGTTGATGGACTCTTAGGTTGAGCCCATATCTTGGTTATTATGAATAGTGCTGCTGCAGGTATTTCTTTGACATACTGATTTTATTTCCTCTGGATACATACCCAGAAGTAGAATTGCTGGAAAATATGGTGTTGCTGTTTTTAATCTTTGAGAAACCTCCATATTGTTTTCGAAAATGGTTATACAAATTTACATTCCCACCAACAATGTACCAAGGTTCCCTTTTCTTCATATCCTTGGTAATACTTGTCATCTTTTGTCTTTTTGATAATTGCCATCTAATGTTACTGGCCTCTGAGTGGAGGTTTTTCCAAGTTTTTGGTGTTTGCAGGGAAGAGAATTTCAGGCTCTACCATGTAAGCAAAGCAAGCAAAATACTTATGGAAAGCAAAAGTACACTTTCAGGGAGGCGCCTCAAAAAGAGCAGCTGCGCTGAAAGGACGTGGTTTTACATCTTTTGTAGTCTTAGTAATGGAGAAAAGGAACATTCAAGGCCAAAGGGTCAGGTTCTACTAAGAATTTGAGTAGTAATTCCTAGAATTGGGTTCCCTCCCTTTTTAATACTTTATATGATTGTTCTGAAACTGTTAATGTGATTTTGAGGGGGAAGAAATTTTGAAACTACAATGCAAATAATGATGTAATTAGCCAAGGTTCATGTAAGCTGGTGGAAGCTGGTTCTTACCTGCAGTTATCAGCCCCTCTAGTTTGCTTCTGTTTAAGAGTGGTTTATTTTAACACCTGCATCTGATCGTTAAGCCCCTGCACTGGTCTCAGCCCTGTCTCCTCGTCTCCTGCTCTAACATTTACAAGTGTGAGGTGAAAGCTTATTGTGGTTCTTGTTGTTGTTGTTGCTGAGACAAAGTCTCAAGCTGTCACCCTGGGTAGAGTGCTGTGGTGACACAGCTCACAGCAACCTCCAACTCCTGGGCTTAGGTGATTCTCTTGCCTCAGCCTCCCGAGTAGCTGTGACTACAGGCGCCCATCACAACGCCTGGCTATTTTTTTGTTGCAGTTGTCACTGTTTAGCAGGCCCAGGCCAGATTCAAACTTGCTTGCCTCAGTGTATGTGGCTGGCACTCTACCCACTGAGCTACGGGCATAAGATAGCAAAACATGACATATGCATTTTCACTAACTTCTGGCTCTGCCACTTATTCTGGTCCTTAATGTGTATTTCCCCTATGATCTAGTGATGTCAGTTTTCTCGGTAATAGCTATCCCAATGGGTGTGAAGCTCACAGATGGATTTATATGTTTAGTTATTTATTTAGTTTTAAAGACAGAGTCTCACTTTGTCACCCTCGGCAGAGTGCCATGGCATCACAGCTCACAGCAACCTCCAGCTCTTGGACTTAGGCAATTCTCTTGCCTCAGCCTCTCAAGTAGCTGGAACTACAGGCACCTGCCACAATGCCCGGCAATTTTTTTGCTGCAGTTTGGCCGGGGCCAGGTTCAAACCCACCACCCTTAGTATATGGGGCTGGCGCCCAACTCACAGATGGCTTTAAACTCTAGACATGCCTTGCTTCAGGGCACAGTGTGGCTTTTAGGAAAAGTCTATTATTTGATGCAGGGCTTGGCAAGAAAATGTGTGTATTGATGTCAGTTAGCCAGACTGTAAGAACAGAATGTGGAAAGAAAGGGGAGCCATCAAGGACACTCCAGAAAGACCTCATCAAGGGCCTGGGAGGGGACGGAAGAGGAAGAGCGTCACCAGGAGAGGCAGTGGCCTTTCTCAGGTGGGTGCAAGGTCACTGCAGGAGAAGAGGAAGAAAAGAAGGAGCCTTGACAGGAAATGACAGAGGGCAGCCCCACAGCAGGAGGAGAGGAGCAGTTCATAGAATTTACCAAATTCACACAGTCTGTGCCAGGAATGCCAGGTCCAGAGAAAACACTGAGATGGCCTCTCCAATCCCCTCACATTCTTGGAGGGAAGGTGAATGTGCCCGAGAGGGGAGAACAAGCTGGAAGGGAAACAGCTAGAAGCTCCCCAGAAGGAATGTGGGAATTACGAGGCCCACATGTGGTGCCAAGGTGAGAGTTCACCAGATGGGAACCCAGGGAGGACAGCCCAGGTGAGGGCAGGTATTAGAGTGAAACCAGAAAGGAGCCTTCTCTCCCTCTCCACCTGCCAGCATGGTGTGTAGCCAACCGTATAGACCACCGCCAGGCTTTCTAGCTCAGAAGAGTGTGCAAGGTGGAAAGAAGGAAAGGATGGCTTTTACCTCTTAGAGGAACAAGGGAGAGAAGGGGGAAAAAGTAACTGCATCAAGCAGTTGTTGTTTGGGTTAAGGTAAGAAAAACTAATGGTGCAAACTCAAGGAAGTTTGGGTAGTTCATGGAGAACAAATGTAACTGAAATAGCCACTATCGGCTTGGTGCCTGTGGCTCAACGGGCTAAGGTGCCAGCCACGTACACCTGAGCTGGCGGGTTCGAATCCAGCCCGGGCCCGCCAAACAACAATGACGGTTGCAATCAAAGGATGGCCGGGCGTTGTGGTGGGCGTCTGTAGTCCCAGCTACTTGGGAGGTGGAGGCAGGAGACTCGCTTGACCCCAGGAATTGGAGGTTGCTGTGAGCTGGGATGCCACAGCACTCTATCCAGGGTGACAGCTTGAGGCTCTGTCTCAAAAAAAAAAAAAAAAAAGAAATATCCACTATCATCTTGATGTCCTATTTGTCCTCTGAAAACATGATTTAAACAAAAGCATTAGTCAACGTGCAGACACAAGGCCTCAAAGCTCCACACACACCCGGAGGGCCTTCTGCCCCCATCTCCATTCATTTAGTGTTTATGTAGAATCTCCTCCTGCTTGGGCCTTCTTCCGAGTTACCTTTCTGTCCATGCAACACTTATCCATCTTGCCTAGAAGCACATCAAAGCATTGCCTAGGGAAGATGGGTGTTCTTTTTTGAGAATCCATGTAGGTGAACATGTAAATGTTCTCCCATGTTGTCATCAGCTCGAGCAAGAAGGTGTACAGTCTCACAAAAAGCAAAAGGCTTGGGAAATGAAACCCAGATTCCTATAAAAGAAGAAAAAGCACATGAAAGATTGAATTTTGGAAACTATTTAGGTCCTAGGGAAAGAATTCCATCGTGCCCTTAGTCTTTTTCTCACCCATTGGAAGCTCAAACATACAAGCATTCCCCAGGTTACAAATGAGATAGATTTTGTAGGTTTGTTTGTAAGTTGAATTTGTATGTATGTTGGAACAGGTACATTTACCTATTGCCTGGGGAAGAATACCATAAGGACCTTAGTCTTTTTTGCCCCCATTGGAAGCTCAAACTTACAGGTACATTTGCCTATTGCCTGTAATAGCCTAATAGCCTTGGGTTATAAGTGCCAGTCATACATCAGTCAATGTTTGTAATTCAAGGACTTACTCTAATAGCCACCACTCATAAGTACAAGTTGTTCATAAATTGAATGTTTATAACTAGGGGACTACCTGTATAAAACTCTTATCAGAAAAATACATATATGACTTTGATCACCAAATAGAGATGCTAAGGCAAACAGTGCAGGTGGGTATGAGCTGAGCACAGGTAAGAGGCTTAACTGGAGAAAACAGTCCCTGGAGCCGACCAGAGCAGCCCAGGTGCAGAGTTTGACTACAAACATGTCTCCCAAGAGGGAAGTCTGCAGGGCCTCTGGGCAGTGCAAGGATGCAGCCTCCAAGGTGGGCTCCAAGCTGCCTCTCCACTTGGCAATCCTGAGGGTGCCCTGATCCTCCTGCCCCAGAGGAAAAGGAAATTGCTGATATCCCATGGCTGTGACTTGGGAGGATATCTGTGATTGACAGACACCCTTGCCCAAACCTAACTCTCAGCCAGGAACCAGGGAGCAACTGATGGATGGCTGAGGGAAACTGGACAAGGAACCAATCTCTCTCATTTGCCTTCGGACCCATAGCGAATAACTTAAATATCCATGGGATATGTTACCAGTTCCTAAAAGGGCAGCCCTTAGGGTAAGATCCTCTCAACACAAGCTTTATTTGCTGAGTGTTGACAGACCAACTTGTTGTTGGGTCTGCATTCCACAGACTAATAAAACATAAATCAGGAAGACAGCAATTTCAGGTGATGAATGTGCTAAAACTTAATGCCCAAGAGACTCCAGAGAAGTGGGTACAGATGCTCCTCAACTGAGGATGGGGCTACATCTCAGTCAACCCACTATAAGTTGTAAACGCCAGAAGGTGGAAGTGGGTTTTCAATTTATGATATTTTCAATTTACAATGGGTTTGTCCAGATGTACGCCTTGGCAAGCGGAGAAGTATACTGAATATGTACTGCTTTCACACCCTCCTTAAGTCAAACCATCATAAGCCAACGACTGTCTGTAATTAGAGTAAGGTTATTGACATCAAAGAAAAGAGATTGTATCAAGATAAATAGTGACAATTGTTCATAATCCCCCTCTGTGAAAGTTAAGAAAAGTTTGGAGAAAACAGAAGAAGAAAAATAGCTTTGGGGGGAGGCTGAGGCAGGCGGATTGCTTGAGCTCAGGAGTTCCAGAACAGCCTGGGCAAGAGAGAGACCTAAAAAATAGAAAAACTAGCTGGCTGTCATGGCAGGCACCTATAGTTTTACCTTTTCAGGAGGCTGAGGCAAGAGGATCCCCAAAGCCCAAGAATTTGAGATTGCTGTAAGATATGATAATGCTACAGCCCTCTACCCAGGGTGAAAGAGTGAGACTCTCTCTCGCTCTCAACAAAAAAGACTTTAGTTAAGTCAAGCCCACAGTGGATGTGGGTCATTCATATTCTAAACAAGCTAAGGTCCCAGTGCACTGAAGGCCATGTAAGACCAACCCTTACCTAAGTTAACCTGGTGACATTAAACTCTCTTTTAAACATCTTAGATTGACCTTTCAATGCGCAATCAATTTTTGACTGAAATAAAATAAAGCCACTGATAGTAGTAAACACTGGCTAATTCACTGTTATGGACACGTGGCTTCAGCATTCAGAGAGGGACTGTCTGTTGTGTTGTACTTTCATTCATACATAACACCCACTCTTCCCCTCTTTGGAGTCCACCTTGAGGTATAATCTACCCAACTCTTAAATTGATGTTGTCTGTTGGGCTGGACAGAAGCCTCTCCCCACACAGGAGATACACTGAAAGCCATAATATAGAATTATGTACAGATTGCCCTTAGGAACTGATGTGTTGGTCTCAAATACCTCCCAATGTTAGAAGGGAAAAAAAAGTCATAAATATTCACCTGAAGTGAGCATTCAGAGATGAGGTATAATGCACCCAAGTTCCCCTTAGGGTCACCCGTCATGTTCTGGCCTCTACTGGAGCACGCACCAAATTTGACCGGTCAAAGATGCCATTGGCTGCAACCAGGCTGTGCTCTTAACTACGATTCTATTTTGTTTTCTTGGGGTAGAGGGAAGAACAGGCAAAGCCAACAAAGATGTTTTTAATTGATTCCGAGCAGTATTGTTAAATAGACAAGGATTGCTGAGAATAGGTGTGGGTCTCTCTACTTAAGATGCAAAGGATAAATGCAGTGGGTGTCACAGCCAGAATAATAATTATGTCATCTGTCTTGTCATGGAATGTGACTATAGTAATTGCAACATTTTCACCCATCATTGAAGCTTGTAATTACAGTGCAACTAACAGGATCATGAGCTAACTTGGGCTGTTTTAATCACCTCTTTTACTCTGAAATATAATGGTAAAATTCCACAGTTGTTCCCCCAGCTACCCATTCTTTTCAACATCTTTTATCTTGTAACTCAAACAGTTCGATACTAAAGGAGGGGAGGCTCAGAGATGCTCTGGGCATTTTATCACAGATGACTTGAGGGAAAGCCAACTTCAGCCTTGATGAGAAAGCATAAATAGTAAGGGAGTTTTTAGTTTTCTACTAGAATAAAATTTTTCTCTGTGAAAGCAAATTGTCTGTTTTATGTTTCAAAGACAGCAGATGTTTTGTGGGATCTAGCAATGTCTACAGCCCATATTTTATGCACGTTGAAGGAAATCCTGAGCCATAAAAATCAATCGAAGGCTGATTAAGAAAACCCTCCCACTCAACCGAGGGGAAGGTTCATTAATGCTGGATACTGAGCCACGATCAGGCTGTCACCTTGGATGGATAAGATTGATTAAGACAGTTATTACCTGTATTCATCTTTTCAGATCACATTACAATAACTTCAGATACTTTTCTTTTATAGGTTATACAGGACTTTGGATAGTATTGGAAAACACCTTTGATTATTTTGCTGTAAGATGGTTTACACTCTGTCAGATGCAACTGTTCATGAGTGGACCACCCCTTTCACTGCTACCTTTCAATAATTGTGAGAGCATCTGAGTACATCCATTGCCTGGAACTGACCATATCCACACATTTGGTCGTGAAACAGACACTGATTTCTTAGCACTAATCATGGCTTCCTTGCGTGTGCATTGCAGTTGTACAGGTGCGCAGAGGAGTATAGTTAGAATGACACAAACGTAACCATGATTGTACAACAGCACAGGAGGTAATCTAAGAACATCTTGTTTTCTTGGAAGAAAAATTGTGGCCTTAAATACAGTGTCACCTCTGGGAGGTGACAGAAAAATTCCTAGTCTAGAACTGCTTAGAGCTGGCAGGCCAGATATGAGTCGCGTAATTGTTAGAGCGCTGCAGCACTAGGCCAAGAGGGAGGCTGAGTCCTGCTGGAGGGGGGCGTGGGCCCAGCCCCATCTCTCCTCCGCTGGCTCATTCCCCAGAGCCCAGCGTTTTTTGAGCTCCTTCATCTGATGCCATGGCCCTGCTGTGCCAGTTGACAGCACAACTGCCCCAGGACACAGCCCCTTGAGGGTGTTTTCAGAGAAGTAAGTGAGTCAAATCCACCCATGATGCGTAATCACCAGCACCAGTAAAGTGATCAAGGGAGAGCAAGCTGTCATGATCATTTAACAAGCTGGCTTCTGACTACTTGGATCGCTTGTGTAGGTAGAAGTGGATTGATGGGCAATAACCCAGAGGCAGGAGAGACTTGGAGGTCAAGACTCCAAGACTCCGGCAGGTATGGTTTTTTACTTCTCAGGGCAAGTCCCCCACTGAGGACACTTACTGCCTCTAGAGTAAATGAAATGACCTAAGAAACTTCAGGTGCAGGACTCTTCCCTGGCCATGTGAGTTCTTGGGTCATTGGTCTACAAGGATCTCTTCCTCTGCTTGCTGGCCAGGCAGGTGAGAACATTCCAGTCCATCTGAGAATTACACTTCTCATTTCAACTAATAAGGCAACTGCTGTAGCCCAGTAGCTGAGTATACATTCTGTGGATTCTGTCTGGGGTAAAGATTCTGTGTAGGTTCTCTGCAGAGTACAAATTCTATATTGATTCTGTGTAGTGTATAGAATCTGTAAGATTCTGTACAAAGTATAGATTCTACATGGGGTGTATAGAATACACTCTGGAGTCTGTGTAATTCTGTATAGAGTATAGATTCTATATGGAGTATAGAAGGTCATGACTAGGGTAGCTGGAGAGAACAGAAGGTGGGTGGTTGGTGGCACAGGCCACATACACCAGGCTGGCAAGTTTGAACCCCACCCAGGCCAGCTAAAAAACAATAATAACAACTGCAACAACAACAACAAAAATAGCCGGGCATTGTGGCAGGCACCTGTAGTCCCAGCTACTTGGGAGGCTGAGGCAAGAGAATCACTTAAGCCCAAGAGTTTGAGGTTACTGTGAGCTGTGACTCCACGGCACTCTACCCAGGGCAACGTAGTGAGATTCTGTCTCAAAAAAAAAAAGAACAGAAGATTCTGTTTCTTGTTTACTTCTCAGGGCAAGTCCCCCACTGAGGACTTGCTGGTTCTATGCAGGGCTCATAAGCCCCACACCCAGGCACTGTAGCACCCACTGCATGGTTCTTTTTCTCTGTGGTCCATCATAGCTCTGTGGGCCTCTGAGTCGGCTCCCCTTGCTCCTGTGCTCTAGTCCCCTGCAGGCTTGGTCTTCCCTGGGGCCTCCACTCATCTGGGAAATAACTATGTGGGTGTCCTGTAGACCAAGGCAAACTTCAGACACTCCCAGTCAACTCAATATACATTTATTTAGAATATAAAATACTGACCATGGTACTCTTCTTTTTTTTTTTTTTTAAGCATGGTCTTGCTCTGTACTCTAGCTAGAATGCAGTGGCATCATCATACTCACTGCAACCTCAAACTCCTGGGCTCAAGCAATCCTCCTGCCTCAGCCTCCTGAGTACCTGGGGCTACAGGTGCATGTTACCACACTCGGCTACTTTTTCTCTACTTTTTATAGAGCCAGAATGTTACTCAGGCTGGTCTTGAACTCCTGAGCTCAAGCAATCCTCCCACTTGACCTCCCAGAGTGTCAGTACTACAGGTGTGATCCACCACACCTGGCCTCATGGTGCTATTAAATGTAGAGTCATCCACTATTTATAGTAAGATAAATCATAGAGAAATCGAACTCTTGAATTTTACAGATGAAGAAAGTGAAGCCCAAGCTCGAGTGTAGAGGTGAAACTAGAAGCCTAATGTTCACTGGTTTCCCCTTTCTTCATTACATACTCCCAACAAATGTAGACTTCATCAGGATGTAGATGGACTCAGTCTGCTCAAGTTCAAGTTGTTTTATTTGAGAGAAAAAAAAATGTATTATGTATCTCTGCTGGAATTATTTCTACCCATTGCTAAAGTGGTTGGGACTAAGCTAGAAATCAGAAGAACCTCTGTCAAATGTTGAAAGATGAGCCAGTTTTTAAAACCCAAAAGCAAATGTGTATGTCTTGAATGGCTGGATGCTTTGAAACATTCTTTGGGTTATTCATTTGTGGAGTGTTTTTATCATTCTAGAGAAGATTTGGACGTTGAATGTACTAAAAGGATTTCATTTGACTGCTGTGTACTTACTCCTGCCTGTAAGCTTCTAATAAGCACTTGTGGGCAGAACAGCCTAATTGGCAGGATGAGTTAGTGCACAGGCCGTTCATTTGCCAAGTGCGTGACAGAGACCATGAACAAAGTGAGCTACAACTTCATCTGCCTCTTACAAGTGCCTCTCGGCACCCAACTCTCCCAGCCAGCCCTTCCTCTGGACTGGAGCTTGCAGTTCCACGCACAGTTGCCCTTACCAGGAGGCTGAGATAAGCCTGGAAGGAAATGGAGGGGGAGGAACTTTCTAGTCAGGAGCAATTCTCTGAACAGGAGAGTGGCCACCCCGAGTGACAATGTGTGTGACTTTATGGCCAATTCTCATTCTGCTGAGGGGGGTGAAGCGTCTCTCTCTGTTGGTCACGAGCATGGATTGCAAGAAAACAACTAATATAATAATAAATATGATTCCACTGGCTTGGCCAAGACACTGTGCTTTATTCTTCCAGAAATGGTTTACAAGAGTCACTGCGAGGCTATCGGCCTGGAGCCTCTTCTCCCCTAATTGAGAGTCCCACAGGGCTGTCCCTTCCTGCTGGCCCTCAGTCCTCTCCAGATGCAGCCCTACCGTCCTAGGGTGGCAACTCTTTCTTGGAGTCATGCTTCAAACCTGTCTCTTGGGTTTGCACAAACCTTCTCTCTCGAGCCTAGGTATGGCCTTGTCATTGGGCTGTGCACACAATAGCCGGTCCTGGCTTGTCCCCTCTCTCCAGGAACATCTGTCCTCTGGGCCCACTCTGCTGGACGTTGACCAGGCACCTGTGCTCCGTGTCTCTGCAGGTCTCCCAGGCAGCCGCGGACCTCCTGGCATACTGTGAAGCCCACGTGCGGGAAGACCCTCTCATCATTCCGGTGCCTGCGTCAGAAAACCCCTTTCGAGAGAAGAAGTTTTTCTGCACCATTCTCTAACTCCATTTGTGATGAAAATGTCTCTCTTCCACCCCTAGAACTCCCCAGTAGAGACCGTGCATGCTCTAAGCCCTGGCGAGCACAGCCCACACCCGTCCCTACCCCAGGGATGGTGCCGGGGCTGGTCTTGTCTTCTCGTTGGTTTTCTTCGTAGCATTTAATTTCTTTTTCTTTTTTTTTCATGTTCATGTTATTTTCATTATTGGCAAAGAAAATAGACATCTTTATATAGCCACATAAGAAGGATGTCACGTAAAAATACAGATTGGAGGGTTAAAAATTTTAAACATTGATTCCCAAGCTTAAATATATCACATTAATGCATTTCAGGGGATAACCTACTGAAAAGAAAAACTGTACCCAAGTAACCCCCAATTGAATGCAGTACCAAATTACAGCATTTTGACACTCTGAAATACATAGTGAAGTTTACATCTACCTTCAAGGAGAGAGCAGCTGTGGGCATTTTCTATTTCCTGCATTTCTCTCATCCTGTTATTAAAAAGGCAATGACCCAGAGGATTGGGATGGTTTTCTGAACATGTGTCTTCCTGGGGCCACGTGGCTCAGACCCCGGGGTCCTTGTTTCCCATGCCTCTTACTGACTGCTCCGGAGGTGTTCCTTCCCCAAACGTCAGCGTCCTGTGCACACTGCAGTGAGTGTGGCCGTCAGCGCACACCGAGTCATCAGTGTCGGTGCTGTCCCAGACCCACGGGTGCCCTCTCCCCTCTGCAAATGCCCCTTCTCCCTGCTCCCTCCACTCTGGCTTTTGCTTGGTGGGCTGCATTAATATTAGGGCCTGTTCTGGACACAGCGCCGGCCCCTCCCAGGCTTCACCAGCACGGCCCCTTCTCTGCAGGTGTGAGTCACCGTGCCAGTGGCTCACTGTGTGTACCACTGAGCCGAGCACTGATGTGTATTAAGCTATTTAATCCTCCAACAGTAAATACCATGAGTGCATGTGTGTTTTAGAGCAAGGGGAGACTGAGGCAGATTTGACTAAGGTCACTGATGGTAAGCAGGGAAGCCGGGATGTGACTGCAGGCAGCCTGGCCCCAGAGCCCTCCCTGAAGCCCTAAGCTCTGCTGCCTTGCAGTTCCACCTGTTTGCAGGTAGAGAGACCCACAAACCACCTGACTGAAGCTACCCACTGCAGACTGCTCAGTGGCACGCTTCTCCCACCTTCCCCAGGAGAGGCCTGCCCAGCCTGTCTTCTGGCAGTTTATGGAAGATGATGTGTGGATGTCCCGGGGAGGCGGCATCATTGAATTAGCTCTTGGATTTCCTAAGACCACCCTGCAGGCTGTGCCTAAATCATACACATCCCACCCCCAACGTAATAAACCATGGGCGCAGGGAGCTTTGTCTAGGTTCGTTCTGTGCCATCTATTTGGGAACTGCCTCTCTCCCTGGTTCGGACAGAGCCTCGCCTGTGATCCGGGGCAGGCCATTGTGCGCCTGCGATGTTCTAACCTACAAATTGGGGATAATGGTGATTACTCCTGCCTCTGCCTGGGAGGAAACACAGATGCTACCTAGATGAAAGCTCTGATTATCACTGAAAACAAATGAGTGTGCTGACTGCCAGCATAACAGGGAGGCAAGTGTGACTCCAGAGGTACCTGGTTCAGGGGGTGAGGAAGACGAAATGGCTGCAGAGAGGCAAATATAGTGTCAGACCACTTAATGACTTGCCGCCCTCATAAATGGTTTAGCACATTTTTATTCCTTGCTGCTTTTGTTGAACCCCAGTTTTAGTTTCATTAAGGGTTGCTGATAAAGCCAGTGTCGTAGGAAGCTGCGTCCTCAGACTACAGCAGAACTGTATGCTGTGGGTGTGACGCTACACTTCAGGTCTTTCTGCAGCGGGTTTATGACCAGGATGTCTCTCCCGTAGTCCATGTCGCCATCAATACACTGCTAAAACAAAGCACAGTCCGGAAAAAGCGCATCAGAGACGCCGGGGCGGGGTGACAGCACACAGCCAAAATCGGGGCAAGAAAACGTGCTCTGCGTCTGCAGCCTGCTTCCTCTCCCGTGTTCTTGCTGTTCCCATCAGCCTCCCCTTTGTTTTCTTTCTTTTTCCTGTTCTTCTCTCTTCCTCAACTTCCCGAGAGACGCTTTTCTGTCCTTTGACTACACCTCTTCCTTCCAAACCTATGGCAGTTTCTGTGGGTCGCCCCTCCTAAGGGGTTCCTAAACTCAATCCCCTCTTCAATGTGGGTTCGTGCACATGGGCTGATACACAGACATGTGAATGAGCCCCCTCCCCTTCTAACAATCACAGTGGACAGTTGTCACTTTGTGTTTTCAGCTTGGCTGTCCAGCATCTGCCCTCCCTTCCTATAGGGGGGATGTCACCCCCGAGGTACCTGCCTCCCACTGTGGAAGCCGGGGTAGGGAGGTATCCCCATCTCTCAGGTGCACCCCTCCCAGCCCGGTACCAGCCAGGGAGTGGTCAGCGACCTGGGTGGACTATTGGACTCCCCTGCTTGGGGCTTGTGACAGAGAGGACAGGGTGCTGAGAGTTTCATGGAAGCCATCGTGGTCCCGGGGTAGCAGGGTCCCAGGAAGACCATTCCTGCTCCACAGACCTATCTCCATCCCCACCATCTGCTTTCTAGTTTGTTGTCAATGCTGTGGGCCACCAACCTCCAACCAGTAAATTCCTTATGCTTCTGTGAGTTGGATGTAAATTCCATATGGCCTAACAATTCCACTCCAAGGTGTATACCCAACAGGAATGCGTCTATATATTCATCAAAAGAACTGCCCTAGAATGTTCATAAAGCTTTATTCATAATAACCCCAAGCTGGAAAGCCCCCAAATGCCCATGCCGAGTGGATAAACACATTGTGGCCGAGTCCCACGGTGGGATCCTACACCCCACACCACGGTGGGTATCTCACAAACCTCGTGTCCGTTGAGGTGAGTCGAGAGCACGCCACATGATTCCACTTACAGGAGGTACAACGCCCAGCAAAACCGGTCCTGCCGTCTTGAGTAGGAGCAGCAGCTGCCCTGAAGGGGATGGTTACCAGCAGGTTGCACAAAGGGAGCTTCTGGGACGTTCTGTTTCTTGATGTGGCCACCAGTTACCTGCCAGTTCATTTGTGAAAATTCTTGAAGCTGTACACTTTTGATTTGGTCACTTTTCTGTGTGTTAGACTGCAATAAAATGTCAGTTTTCGTGGCTAACAATCAAGAATCCTACTGTTATTTTTTTCTTTTTTGACGTTTTGCTCAACTCTTTACTCTTTTTTTTTGAGACAGAATCTCAAGCTGTCCCCCTGGGTAGAGTGTCGTGCTGTTATAACTCACAGCAACGTTTAACTCTTGGGCTCAAGTGATCCTCTTGCCTCAGTTTTTCTATTTCTAGTAGAGATGGGGTCTCCCTTTTACTCAGGCTGGTCTTCAATTCCTGAGCTCAAGCAAGCCACCCACGTCGGCCTCCTAGAGTGTCAGGATGACAGGTGTGAGCCACCACGCCCGCCTCTCTTTGCACCTCTTTAGATATCATTATGAACGTTACGTTAATGATAACAACCATTCTTAGCACCGTATTGGAAGAATGTGTTTGAAACATTCTGAAATATGAAATACTGGCCTTCTCAGCAGTCTGGCTGGAGCGCAGGCTCCCTGTGGACAGGATGTTCCATGCTGTGGAATTTGTCTCTGGGTAAGAATACTGCTGGCAGGATACTCGTGGGACTTCCCACTTGGTGACAGAGATGACGTCCGCTCCTGCCTCATGGCCGTCAGGACTGAGTGGTGGAGATGGCGTCCCCAGGCACCACTCTGGGGGAAGGAGCACAGCAGCCCAGGGTCCCAGGCCGTCCAGCCATAGGTACAGCGTTCCTGCTGCCCTGCTCCCGCCCATGGCGTTCTGGCCTGAGCCTGCGAGTGTTTTTGAGGCTCTCCCACGGCCGTCTCCCTTGCTCTCAGCTGCCACACAACCTCTGCTCCCTCTGACAGCTTCATGCTGGGACTTGCCACTGAGTCAGAGGCCTTACCTTTGATCCTGAGCTTCAGCCCCGTGGAACCGACAAGGAGACTCTGAGCTGTCACCAGCCCCCCTCTGAAGATCAGAGGTCATTTTGTTCTGGTGACTGTGCAGATTAGAGACAAAAATAATAATGAAAACAAGTAACGTTTGGACCTGAGAAGAGTATGGGTCATGATAATAGATGGAACACGTCTTTACACTTCCATTCCTCAGCTCTCCGCGGTGGTGGTTTCTAGGAAGGGTCAGAAGGTGCTCTCTACCCTGCCTCGGCTCCAGCCAGGCTTCCTGGGCCACACTCGCTCCCTGCTGCCGTGGGGCCTTTGCACCAGCCGCTTCCTCTGCCCAGCACGCTCCCCACTCTTCTCTTCCCCGGGCCTACTCATTTGGTAGATCTTGACTCAAGCATCCCTGAAGGCTCCAGGCGTCTCCGGCCTCTCTGCCCAGGTCCAACCTGCTTCTAAGGTCCTACTGCACTGTTAGGCTTTGCTTTACCGCTCTTGTCATTGTTGCCACTTCATGACTCCAGAAAGATCTGCCATTAACTCCAGGAGGGCAGGGGTTCTGATTGTACCCACCACTGTATCCCAGCACCGAACATAACAGCTGGCACATGATGGGCACTCAGTAAGTATTATCCAATGAATGCAGGAGTGGTTTTTTATTTTGGCATTGGGCGCTGCTTCTTAGGGGTTGTCTATAAACTACCAACTGGTGTGAATGAACCCTCAGAAGACTTAAAATAGGAACCAGGGGAGGGACACCAATACTTCTTGAGCATTAACATATGCCAGGTACTAAGCAAAGGAGTTACTTTTTAATCCTTACAACAATTGCATTGTGAGATTTACTGTGCTCTTTCTGTAGCTGTATATATTCCTCATATGTGTACAAAGACTTGAGTTCAAATCAAGTAACTTGCCTGACGGACAACTACCAAGTGACTGAATCTGAATTCAAATCAGCCCACCGGACAGCACGTGTCAAATCAGCCCACCTGACAGCACGTGTCAAATCAGCCCACCTGACAGCAGTGTCAACCACCACCTGCTTGTTGTCAAACCAAAGGGTTTAGGAACCAAAAGACTCTCATCTCCTCCACCTGCCATTTAAAGACAAAAAGCTACTAGGAGACCAGGAAAACACACTAATTGTTACCTTCTCTGCCATTTAAAAACCTTAAAAAGCACCTGCTTACTGGTGAACTAGGTCTGAATCCAGCTGGGTTTAATTCTGGTAATTAAGGCCAGGGGAGGGCCCCTGCGGGGTAAGAAATGAAAGAACAGCTTGAAAAGGAAAGAAACGTGTCCCAGGAAGCACAAAGGTAACAGTAGTGCCTTTAGTTCAGGCTGGAGGCCCATCATTAGGAGGAGGAGGTATTTGAAGTGTTTCTGTAAGAAAAGACACCTATTATTACCACGGCCAGGTGTATGTAGGGTATTCAGTCTCTGACTTTTCTTTCCAAATCATTTGGCACAATTCTTATTTACCTGAAGCTTTTACATTTTTTAGAATATTTTAGTTCATCTTTTGTTTTTGAGTTAAATTAGACTTCATTCAACTGGGTTTTACCTAAAAACCAATCCTGGGGCAAAACAAAAGAACCCATTGTCCTGGATAAATCTAGTGCTTTGCAGCCGATGCCACCTTATAATACCTCCCCACCTCCCACCCCCCATCAAATAAATAGTTATTTCCTCTTAGTACTGACTGGTCTGTGACAGTTGGAAGTGCAGCTTCACATGAGCATGGCATCCTTTAGTTAAGAATCACAGCGTAGCCTCGGCGCCCATAGCTCAGTGGATAGGGTACCAGCCACATACACCAGGGCTGGTGGGTTCAAACCCAGCCTTGGCCTGCTAAACAGCAATGACAACTACAACAACAAAATAGCTGGGCATTGTGATGGGCGCCTATAGTCCCAGCTACTTGGGAGGCTGAGGCAAGAGTATCACACCCAAGAGTTTGAGGTTGCTGTGAGCTGTTATGCCACAGCACTCTACTGAGAGTGACATAGTGAGACTGTCTCAAAAAAAAGAGAATCACCAAGTAACAAGACGATGGGGGAGGAAGGGAGACATCCTGCCAAAAAAAAACAAAACAAAAAACCAGAGTGGTAAGGCCTGGGTTTTGGAATTGGAGAGACAGGCTAAAATCCTTTTCCACTGCCCAAAGCTTTTATTTCCTCACCTAGTAAAAAGGGTAACAAAACCCGTTTCATAGGTAGCTCTTGAAACAGCGTTTAACACAGCAGAACCTCTGAAAGTTGACCACACAAGGGACTAGAACTAGCTGGTCAGCATAAGGAACTAGGCCTACTGTTCTGATACGTACACGGGATGCCCGTCCCGTCTATGAACATTAGGTCAACTTAAGGAGGTGGTCAGCTATGGAGGGTCTACTGTATTTTGCCTGGGACATAATACACGCTCAATAAATAGACATTAACTATATGTATCCTGTTAGTTATTGTGGAAACAAGGCCACACAGAGACTCAGAATTTGAAATAAGACTTCGTCATTTGCTGAAGATACATTAAAGGCAGGAGAGGAGGGCACCCGCCACACTATAGTACCACAACACATCAAATGACAAGCTTCGTTTTTTTATATAGGACTACGGCCTAAGGCCACCCCCACTCCAGGAACTGCCTTATGAGGACGGGACCTTGAGAGGTACTTGCAAGACAAGTACCAATCGGCAATGGAGGGAGTGGTCAAAGCTATAGTTAAAGTTCAAAGGATAAACCACTAAATGTTTCCCTGGCTGGGACTTTCATTTCTAATACTGATGAGTAGAGCTGTCTTGTTTGTGGCAAACTGACTTCTCCATCTGAATGATTTTCAACCCATGTGCTGTGGCACACTGGCGTGCCCTCAAAGGAGCTTAGGGGTGCCACAAACATTTTTAAAGATCATTAAATTATTCTTGAAAGAAATTCAAAGCACAGTAAGTATATTCTTTTTTTTCCTCTTTTTTGGGATCAACACCATTTAAGTGTGCTGCAATTTAACTGTAGGTTCAAGGGTGCTGTGAAATAAAAATGGTTGAAAACACTGCCCTGTTATCTTCTAGTGGTTTTAACCTGCCACAATTTTGAATGAATACACACTGGACCAGGATGCCCAAGGCTGGGTCCCTAGTCTGCCAAGCCAGGTGTTAGGATGGAAAGGTCAGTGGATATTTGCAGGATAAGAAAAGAATTTCCCTAGACAAAGATTAGGTTACAAAGTTTATTTTATCTTCTGAGAAGGAGAGAGGGAATGAGAGAGTGCAAGAGAGTGGGCAGGGAGAGGAAGAGACAGCAGCGGCAGCCCAAGGCCATCCAGGAGGGCAGAGAGAAATACAGGAATGGGAGGCAAATTCGCCAGGTGCTGTGAATGCGGTATCTGCTTTCCTCCAGCAGGATGATAAGCAGCTGCCTTTTATCTTCTTAGCAGCTAGATGGTAAGGACGTAGATTTGTTCACAGGCATTTCTAATTCTGTTGTTGCTTCTGCCCCGAGATAAAACTTTAGGCAGGATTTGAGGCCTGGAGTTTGTTCACCTGTTTGCCAGGAGCTTTTCACGAACCACTTGAGGCTGTTGGAACCCATTCCAAAAGGCAGATTTAGTTAATAGGTCCAAGGTAAAGAAAATTTACATGTCCTTTTTGTCTGCTGGGTTCTTTAGTGGTTTGTGAAAATAAATCCATAGACTGCCAGAGAGAGAGAGAGAGAGAGAAGGGGAGACAGAGGGAGAGAAAGAGAGGAAGAGAGGAGGGGGTGGGGGAGAGAAAGAGTGGGAGGTAAAAGAGAGAGAGGAGAGAGAGAGTGGGAGGGGAAAAGGGGTGAGGGAGGGAGAGAGAGCACATGATTGATCTTAGCCCTTCCTGAAAGACTATGAGTTAATAGCTTTTCTGTTATTGCGCTACCAAGACAGGCCAAGTCACGCAGGGAAGGAGAAGGGAAAGCCCGGGAGGGCGGCTGCCGTAGCTCAGGCTGGGCTGGTGCGGAATCCCCAGCTGCTGCCCCAGCCTGGTGGTCATGAGGGGTCTAGCGAGTCATCGGCACGGCTGTCTCAGCCAGTCTATGCTTCTCTAACAAATGACCACGGACCAAGTGGCTTAGAAACAACAGAAATTAATTTCTCACAGTTCTGGAAAATAGAAGTCCAAGACCAGGGTGCCAGCATAGTCAGATGCTGGTGAGAGCTCTTCCAGGCTGCAGACAGACTCGTCTCACTGCGTCCTCACAGGGTGGACAGCATCTCAGGTCTCATGTGGGCAGGGATCCCGTCTGTGACATCTGTGAGGGCTCAGTGCTTGCGACCTCACCTAATCCTACTCACTTCCCAAAAGCCCCACTATTTTTTTGAGACAGTCTCACTTTGTTGCCCTGGGTAGACTGCCATGGCACCACAGCTCACAGCAACCTCAAACTCTTGGGCTCAAGCGATTCTCTTGCCTCAGCCTCCCAAGTAGCTGGGACCACAGGCGCCCACCACAACGCCGGGCTATTTTTTTTAGAGATAGGTTCTCGTCCTTTCTCTGGCTGGTCTCAAGCCTGTGAGCTCAGGCAATCCACCTGCCTCAGCCTCCCAGAGTGCTAGGATTATAGGCATGAGCCATCTCACACCTGGCCAGCTTCACTTTTTTTTTTTTTTTGAACAGTCTCACTATGTGGCCCTGGGTAGAGTGCTGTGGCATCACAGCTCACAGCAACCTCCAACTCTTGGGCTTAAGCGATTCTCTTTCCTCAGTCTCCCAAGTAACTGGGACTACAGATGCCTGCCGCAATGCCCGGCTATTTTCTTTTTTTATTAAGTCATTTGTACATAGATCATGTATACATTTATGCCATTATGGGATTCAATGTGTTGATTATTGTACAAATTGGAGTGCTTACATCCTACTAATCAACATAGCCATTACCTCATTTACCCAATTACAATGTTAAGACATGTATATTCTACACCTAATAGATCCAACTTGTACTTGCGATGTGCTCCCTAGGTGTGGTCCCCCTACTGACCCTCCCTCTTTCAACCCACCCCCCTCCCTTTCCCTCTCCCTCCCCTTCCCTCCTTCATCCTAGGCTATAGTTGTGATTCATCTTTCATATGAAAGTGTGAGTGATTATAAATTGGTTTCACAGTAGTACTGAGTACATTGGATATTTTTTTCCATTCCTGAGATACTTTACTAAGAAGAATATTTTCCAGCTCCATGTAAACATGAAAGAGGTAAAGTCTCCATTTTTTTTAATGCTGCGTAGTATTACATGGTATACATATACCACAATTGATTGATCCGTTCATGGTTTGATGGGTACTTGGGCTTCTTCCATGACTTGGCAATTATGAATTGAGCTGCAGTGAACAATCTGGTGCAAATATCTTTATTTCCAAATGATTTTTGGTCCTTTGGTTATACACCTAGAAGAGGAATTGCAGGGTCAAACGGCAGGTCTACATTTAGATCCCTGAGTGTTGTCCAAACTTCCTTCCAAAAGGAACGTACTAGCTTGCATTCCCACCAGCAGTGCAGAAGTGTTCCCTTTTCTCCGCATCCACGCCGACATCTGTAGTTTTGGGATTTTGTGATGTGGGCTACTCTTACTGGAGTTAGATGGCATCTCAAAGTGGTTTTGGTTTGCATTTCTCTGATGATTAAAGATGATGAGCATTTTTTCATGTGTCTGTAGACCATGTGCCTATCTTCTTCAGAGAAGCTTCTGTTCATGTCTCTTGCCCATAATGAAATGGGATCACTTGTTTTCTTCTTAGTAATAAATTTGAGTTCTCTGTGGATTCTGGTTATTAGACCTTTGTCAGAAATATAACTTGCAAAAATCCTCTCCCATTCTGAGGGCTATTTGCTTTAGTTAGTGTGTTCTTGGCAGCGCAGAAGCTTTTTAATTTAATCAGATCCCAGTAATGTATTTTTGATGTTGCTTCAATTGCCTGGGGTGTCATCCTCATAAAGTATGCTCCCAGGCCAATTTTTTCAAGTGTTTCCCCTGTGCTCTGTCTAAGAATTTTTATAGTTTCATGTCTTAAGTTTAAGTCCCTTAATCAGTGAGAGTCAATTTTTGTTAGAGGAGAAAGGTGTGGGTCCAGTTTCAGTCTTCTACAGGTTGCCAGCCAATTCACCCAGCACCATTTGTTGAATAGGGAATCTTTCCCCCAATTTATATTTTTGATAGGCTTATCAAAAATCAAATGATGAAAAGTGTCTGGGTTCACCTGTTGGTCTTCGATTCTGTTCCATACATCTACCTCTCTATTTCTGTGCCAGTACCATGCTGTTCTGACCACTATCAATTTATAGTATAGTCTGAAGTCTGGAATCGTGATTCCTCCCGATTTGTTTTTATTTCTGAGTAATGTCTTGGCTATTAGAGGTTTTTTCTGTTTCCATGTAAAATGAAGTACTAATTTTTCCAGGCCTTTAAAGTATGACAAAAGTGCTTTAATAGGGATCACATTAAATCTGTAGCTTGCTTTAGGTAGTATAGACATTTTAACTATGTTGATTCTTCCCAGCCATGAGCATGGTAAATTTTTCCATTTGTTAACATCTTCTGCTATTTCTTTTCTCAGAGTTTCATAGCTCTCTTTATAGAGCTCTTGCACGTCCTTAGTTAGATACACTCCCAGATACTTCATCTTCTTTGGCACTAGTGTAAAGGGAATAGAGTCCTTGATTGTTTTTTACCCTTGACTATTGTTGGTATATGTAAAGGCTACAAATTTGTGAGTGTTAATTTTGTATCCTGAGGTGTTGCTGTATTCCTTGATTGCTTCTAGGAGTTTTGTAGTTGATTCCCTGTAGTTTTCCAGATATATAATCATATCATCTGCAAAGAGTGACAGTTTGATCTCCTGTGGTCCTATTTGGATCCCCCTGATTGCCTTCTCTTCCCTGATTGTGGTGGCTAAGACTTCCATTACAATATGAAAAAGCAGTGGAGACAGTGGGCATCCTTGCCTGGTTCCTAATCTGAGTGGAAATGATTTCAGTTTTACTCCACTCAGTATGATATTGGCTGTGGGTTTGCTGTAGATGGCCTCTATCAGTTTAAGAAATGTTCCTTCTATACCTATTAAGCATTCTGATCAAGAAAGGATGCTGAATATTATCAAAAGCTTTTTCTGCATCAATTGAGAGAATCATATGGTCTTTGTTTTTTAATTTGTTTATGTGATATATTATATTTATGGATTTATGTATATTGAACCATCCTTAGGACCCTGAGATGAAACCCACCTGGTCATGATGTATAATTTGTTTGATGTGTTGTTGGATTCTGTTTGCTAGGATCTTATTTTTGCATCAATATTCATTAGAGATATTGGTCTATAATTTTCTTTTTTGTTGGGTCTTTTCCTGGTTTGGGTATCAGGGTGATGTTTGCTTCATAGAATGTGTTGGGAAGTATTCCTTCTTTTTCTA
>CAUYRH010012859.1:0-26257 GCA_963574655.1 Perodicticus potto | reverse complement strand
CGGTGCATCTTAGAAGGGTACAGGTGAAACTTACTGAATGCAGAATACAAATGTTTTCATACAATAACCAAGAAAATCCCATGAAGGTTATGTCGAACAGTTGGATGAAAATATTTCAGATTGTATATGAAGCCAGCACATAGTACCCCATGATTGCACTAGTGTACACAGCTATGATTTAATAAAAAAATAATAAATGTATATGCTCAAGAACAACACACAGAAAAATAATAGCCACTGTTTGCTCCAAAAACGAGGCTGATCATCTGAATCCAAAAAGTGGACTTTAAAATAAAAATGGTAAAAGAAGGCAAGCATACAAACTCTTACTTGCCTTACTAACTTCCCTCCCTAAAGTAGGTATTGACCAATGGATACCAGAAATCAAACCTCTTTGCTATCCTGTTTTAAAGATTTACCTGGCTGAAATCCAACCTGGTGACCATGGCATCCAGTGCCATGTCTTCCTAGATAGTTAGTGACTGAGTTTTCAGTGTGATGGGAATTACAGTAAAGAAGCAGCAAGTTCTCCTACAGTTTACTTGCGGATTTTAGATTTGGTCTCACCTGAGTTATTGTGAAGTGCCAAGTAAATAATTATTAAAGCCTCCAAGAACACACACAAACATACACACTCTTTAGGAATAACTAAGATAGGAGTAATTTCAAGTCTAGTGAATAATTTATATATAATATTCAAGAACTTTTATTCTTCCATATTCAAGTGACACGCAAGAAAAATAAACACGAAACCCTTTAGTCCACTTCTCCTTAACACAAAATACAACACTTGTACTTTTCCTGAAAGTTAACCTCAATTTTTAATTTTTTTTTTTTATCATTTTATAAACTCCAGAAAGCATAAAAATGACTGATCCAGATAGTGGGAATATCCAAAGACTATTTATACAAAGACACTAAAACTCTCTGGACAAATTAAATGAAACAAAATCAGCACTTACTTGGCATAAACCGCTGATGCACATATCCAAAGATTCTGTATAGCAACGAGTTCCATCTAAGACCTTAGGTGCTAGTTCAACAACCAAAGCTGTTCCTTTGGCTTGGCACTTGAGTGAACATGGGTTGTCGGGATCATTAGACACAGGAAGCCATTCATAAAACTGGCCATGGTGCTTGACATCATTATGAGCAGAGCATTGCTGAGCTCGGAAATCACCAGATTCTGGTGGGCAGTCCTGGAGAAAAAAGGGGGAAGGGACAAACATAGATTAAAAAGATCACCCAAATAGAAAATTAGAGTAGCTATGTAGTCTGGCAAGGGTATAAAGAACAAAACGTCTTAGTATATTAAACCCTCGCATATTATTTTAGAGGTTATATGATTATTTGGCTCTTAAAATGTAGAAATCTGGAAAGGGGCAGAGCAATATGGCTGAATAGAAATCTCCAGTGATTATCCCTCTGCGTAAACACTTACTTCAACAACTATCAATGCAAGCACATACACCTTCAGAAGGACCAAAATTCAAGTAAGTGATCATACTTAAACCTTTAACATTTTAGCAAGGAAAGAGACACTGAAGAGAGCAAAGAAAGCAATCTTGCATTGCCTACACAATCCCTTCCCCATCCTCTGGCTGTGGGGCACCAGAGACAATCTGCGCATCCAGGGGAGGGAGAGTGAAATGACTGTGAGATTTTGCACTGAAATTCAGGGCTGGTACAGAGGAACACGGCACAGGGGAGAGAATTATGTAGGTGTCCACAGTGCGAGCATTTAGATCAGCCTGACCAGAGAGAAATTCTCTGCTCCCAAACCTGAGTTCTGGCTAGTCACACCACCAGCTGACAAAAAGGAGCCTGGACTAAATTCATAAGACAGATATGCCATAGAGGATGCAGTCTTTGGGCAATTCCTATGGGTATGCTGGCTCAAAGCCAACTGTCTAGGGGTTTAGATGACCTGGTGAGACTACCAGCAGCTATGGCCAGGCCAGTGCTTGTGTCATTCCTCCCTTAATTGGTCAGGGAACGTCTTCTTCCAATTAGGGAAAGAAAAAGGAAAAGTTTAGAACACTTTGTTCTGTAACTTGCGTACCAGCTCAGCCACAATAAAATGAAGTACAAAGCAAGATTTCTGAAGTCACTGAGTCCAGGCCTCAGTTCCATACTACCAAGAGGGTATTTCTGGACCTACTCTGGGCCAGAAGGAAACATGCTGCCTTAAGAGAAGGACCTCCGCCTTGTAGGAGTTACCATCTACTGACTAAAGAGCCCCGGGGCTTTGAATAAACATCATCACTGGCTTTGAATGAGACTGAGCAGCCTTCAGGTGTGGACTGGCTTCAGATGTGACAGGCTGCTGATAGCCATGGAGGGTGGCTGGGGGGGAGTGCCCACATCACTCCTTTCCTAACTCCAACAGTCCAGCACAGAGAGTGAAGGAAGAGAATAAGAGTCTTTGCCTGGAAATCCAGGGAATTCTCTCATATCTTACCCAAGTTTACCAAGACAAAACCACCCAGAGTCTACAAGAATCATTACTGGGCTTGGGGCACCCCCGCAGTGCTGATGTGGTTGCTGTGACCAAAGACTTAGATCACCATATGCAATTCCTTTTGAATATCTAGAAAGCCTTTACAAGAAGGACAAATTCAAACAAGCCCAGACTGCAAAGATTAAAATAAATACCTACCTTGTTAATACCCAAACATTGACAACATCCATAAGCTTCAAGAATACCCAGAAAAACATGACTTCACCAAATAAAGGTACAGGGATCAGTCCTGAAGCAATGGAGTTATATGACCCTTCAGACAAAGAATTCAAAACAGCTGTCTTAAAAAGGTTCAATGAAATTCAAGACAACAAAGAGAAGGAACTCAGAAGCCTATCAGAGAAATTTAACAAAGATATTTAAGTAATAATAAAAAAACCAAGCAGAAGTTCTGGAGTTTAATAATTCAAATGACCAACTGAGCAATGCATCAGAATCCCTCAACAGAAATGACCAAGAAGAAGAAGGAATTAATGAGCTTGAAGACAGGCTATTTGAAAATACAGTCAGAACAGAAAAAAGAATAAAAAAAAAATGAAGCATGCCTACCAGATCTAGAAAATAGCTTCAAAAGAGCAAATCTAAGAGTTAGCTTTAAAGAGGAAGTAGAGAAAGAGATTGGAGTTTATTCAAAGAAATAATAACAGAGAATGTTTTAAACCTATAGAAAGATATCAATATTCAAGTTCAAGAAGGTCAAAGAACACCAAGTACATTTAACCTAAAGAAGACTACCTCAAGCCCTTTAATTTAATCAAACACTCAAAGGTTACTGATAAAGAAAACGTCCTAAGAAGAGCAAGACAAAAGAAAAAAGAAAAAAGAACCAGGTAAAGGAATTTTAATACATCTGAAAGCAGACTTCTCAGTGGAAACTACAGACCAGTAAAAAGTGGCATGACATATTCAAAATGCTGAAAGAAAAAAAAATCCTTAATCCTAGAATATTATATCCTGCAAAAATAACCTTTAAACATGAAGGAGAAATACTCTCCAAGATAAACAAAGCTAAGGGATTTCATCAACACCAGACTGGTCCTACAAGGAAAGCTTAAAGGAGTTCTTCAGTTTGAAAGAAAAGAATGTTAATGAACAATAAGAAGGCACTGGAAGGTATACAACTAACTGGTAACAATAAGTATACAACAAAATACTGTATGTAATTACATTACATAAACCACTTATACCTTGAGAAGGAGGCCTAAAAGACAAACCTATCAAAAATAACTACAACAACTTTTCGAAAGATAGATAGTACAAAAAGATATGGAGGAAAACAACAAAAAGTGAAAATGCAAGGAGAAAGAAATAGAGTTATAGGGTAGAATTTCTGTTAGATTTATTCTTGCTTATTTATTTATTTATGTTTTTATTTATAAGCAGAGTTGTCATGCTTAAAATAATTGGTTATAAAATTTGGCAAATCTCATGGTACTCTCAAATCAAAAAACCTATTACAGATTCATAAAAAATAAAACAGCAACAAATTAAAACATACCACCAGAGAAAACCACTTCTTTTTTTTTTTTTTTTTTTTATTAAATCATAGCTGTGTACATTAATGCAATCATGGGGTACAATGTGCTGGCTTCATATACAATGGGAAATATTTTCATCAAACTGTTTAACATAGCCTTCATGCCATTTTCTTAGTTTTTGTATGAAGACATTTGTATTCTACATTTAGTAAGTTTCACCTATACCCTTCTAAGATGCACCGTAGGTGTGGCCCCACAAATTGCCCTCCCTCCACCCATCCTCCCCCCTCCCCTTCCCTCCCTTGACCCTTTCCTCATATTCTTGTGCTATAATTGGGTTACAGCCTTCATGTGAAACTATAAATTAGCTTCATAGTAGGGCGGAGTACATTGGATATGTTTTCTTCCATTCTTGAGATACTTTGCTAAGAAGAATATGTTCCAGCTCCATCCATGTAAACATGAAAGAGGTAAAGTCTCCATCTTTTTTTAAGGCTGCGTAATATCCCATGGTATACATGTACCACAATTTACTAATCCATTCATGGGTCGATGGGCACTTGGGCTTCTTCCATGACTTAGCAATTATGAATTGGGCTGCAATAAACATTCTGGTACAGATGTCTTTGTTATAATGTGTTTTTTGGTCTTCTGGGTATATACCTACTAAAAGAATTATAGGATCGAATGGTAGGTCTATTTTTAGATCTCTAAGTATTCTCCAAACATCCTTCCAAAAGGAATGTATTATTTTGCATTTCCACCAGCAATGTAGAAGTGTTCCCTTTTCTCCACATCCACGCCAGCATCTCTGGTTTTGGGATTTTGTGATATGGGCTAATTTTACTGGAGTTAGATGATATCTCAAAGTAGTTTTGATTTGCATTTCTCTGATGATTAAGGATGGGGTGCATTTTTTCATGTGTCTGTAGGCCGTATGCCTGTCTTCTTTAGAGAAGTTTCTCTTCAAGTCCTTTGCCCACCCAGATATGGGATCACTTGTTCTTTTCTTGCTAATACGTTTGTGTTCTCTGTGGATTCTGTTTATTAAACCTTTATTGGAGGCATAACCTGAAAATAGTTTCTCCCATTCTGAGGGCTGTCTGCTTGCAATACTTACTATGTTCTTGGCTGTGCAGAAGCTTTTTAGTTTGATCAGGTCCCAGTAGTGTATTTTTGACACTGCTTCAATTGCCTGGGGAGTCCTCCTCATAAAATATTCACCCAGGCCAATTCCTTCAAGAGTTTTCCCTGCACTTTCTTCTAGTATTTTTATAGTTTCACGTCTTAAGTTTAAATCTTTAATCCAGTGAGAGTCTATTTCAGTTAATGGTGAAAGGTGTGGGTCCAGTTTCAGTTTTCTGCAGGTCGCCAGCCAGTTCACCCAGCACCATTTGTTAAATATGAACTCTTTTCCCAACTGAATGTTTTTATTGGTTTCTCAAAGATCAAATGATGGTAAGTAGCTGGGTTCATCTCTTGGTTCTCTATTTTGTTCCATAAATCTACCTCTCTGTTTCTGTGCGAGTACCACGCTGTTTTGATCACTATCGATTTATAGTACAGTCTCAGGTCTAGTAGCATGATTCCTTCTGCTTTTTTATTTCTAAGTAATGTCTTGGATACTTGAGGCTTTTTCTGACTCCATATAAAATGAAGTATTATTTTTTTAAGATCTTTAAAATATGACAATGGAGCTTTAATAGGAATTGCATTAAAATTGTATATTGATTTGGGTAGTATTTACATTTTAACAATGTTGATTCTTCCCAGACATTAGCATGGTATGTTTTTCAATTTGTTAACATCTTCAGCTATTTCTTTACTTAGAGTTTCTTAGTTCTCTTTATAGAAAGCCTTCATGTCCTTTGTTAGATAAACTCCCAAATATTTCATCTTCTTTGGCACTACTGTGAAAGGAATAGAGTCCTTGACTGTTTTTTCAGCTTGGCTATTGTTGGTACATATTAAGGCTACAGATTTATGAGTCTTGATTTTGTAACCTGAGACGCTGCTGTATTCCTTGATCAGTTCTAAAAGTTTGGTAGTAGAATCTCTGTTGTTTTCCAGATATACAATCATATCATCTGTGAAGAATGAAAGTTTGATCTCTTATGACCCTATATGGATACCCTAGATTGCCTTTTCTTCCCTAATTGCAATGGCTAAAACTTCCAATACAATGTTAAGGAGCAATGGAGACAATGGGCAACTTTGCCTGGTTCCTGATCTAGTGGAAATGATTTCAATTGAACTCCATTCAATACAATATTGGCTGTGGGTTTGCTGTAGATGACCTTTATCAGTTTAATAAATGTCCCTTCTATACCAATTTTCTTGAGTGTACTGATCATGAAGGGATGCTGGATATTATCAAAAGCTTTTTCTGCATCAATTGAGAGAATCATATGAAGTTTATTTTTTAATTTGTTTATGTGCTAAATTACATTTATAGATTTACATGTATTGAACCACCCTTGAGACCCTGGGATAAAGCCCACTTGGTTATGGTGTATAATTTGTTTGATGTGTTGTTGGATTCTGCTTGTTAGGATCTTGTTGAATAGTTTTGCATCAATATTCATTAGTGATATTGGTCTATAATTTTCTCTTCTTGTTGGGTCTTTCCCTGGTTTGGGGGTCAAGGTGATGTTTGCTTCATAGAATGTGTTGGGTAATATTCCTTCTTTTTCTATATTTTGGAAAAGTTTGAATAATACAGGTACTAGTTCCTCTTTAAAGGTTTGGTAGAATTCTGATGTGAAGCCATCTGGTCCCGGGCTTTTCTTTTCAGGGAGATTTTTTATAGGTGATGCTATTTCAGAACTTGATATAGGTCTGTTCAACGTTTCCACTACATTCTGGTTAAGTCTTGGTAGGTGTTGTGCTTCCAAGTATTGGTCAATTTCCTTCAGATTTTCATATTTCTGAGAGTGAAAGTTTCTTGTAATATTTGTTAAGGATTTTTTGAATTTCTGAGGATTCTGTTGTTATTTCATCATTACCATTTCTGATCAATGAAATTAGAGATTTTACTCTTTTTTTCCTGGTTAGGTTAGCCAAAGGTTTATCTATTTTATTGACCTTTTGAAAAAACCAACTTTTTGATTTATTGATCTGTTGTATGATTCTTTTGTTTTCAATTTCATTTAATTCTGCTCTAATTTTGGTTATTTCTTTTCTTCTGCTGGGTTTGGGATTAGAATGTTCTTCCTTTTCCAGTTGCTTGAGATGTCCCATTAAGTTGTTAATTTCCTCTCTTTTGATTCTCCTGAGGAAGGCTTGAAGTGCTATAAATTTCCCTTTTAGGACTGTCTTTGCAGTATCCCAGAGGTTCTGATAATTCACATCTTCATTGTCATTTTGTTCCAAAAATTTGGTAATTTCCTTCTTAATCTCATCTATGACCCATCTATCATTCAGCATAAAGTTATTATGTTTTTGTATGAGTATGCAGATTCCTGTTGTTACTGAGTTCAGCTTTTATTCCATGATGGTCTGAGAAGATGCAAGGAATAATTTTTATTCTTTTAAGTTTGCTGAGGTTAGATTTGTGACCTAAGATCTGATTGATTTTGTAGTATGTTCCATGGGCTGATGAGAAGAATGTGTATTCAGTTTTGTTGGGATGAAATGTTCTGTAGATATCTGTTAAATCCAAATGTTTAATGGTTAAGTTTAAATCTAAAATTTCTTTACTTAGGTTTTTATTGGAGGATCTATCCAACACTGCTAAAGGAGTGTTGAAATCTCTGACTACTATGGAGCTGGAGGAAATCAAGTTGCTCGTGTCTGTTAGAGTTTCTCTTATCAATTGAGGTGCATTCTGGTTGGGTGCATAAATATTAATAATTGAAATCTCATCATATTGAGTATTACCCTTAACAAATATGAAGTGTCCATCCTTATCCTTCCTTACTTTGGTTGATTTAAAGCCTATTGTATCTGTGAATAAGATCGCAACACCTGCTTTTTTCTGCTTTCCATTTGCCTGGAATATAGATGACCATCTCTTCACTTTGAGTCTATATTTATCTTTTAAGGTAAGATGAGATTCTTGTATGCAGCAGATATCTGGCCTGAGTTTTTGTATCTAGTCAGCCAACTTGTGCCTCTGTAGAGGACAATTTAAGCCATTCACATTAATTGAGAATGTTAATAGGCCTTTAAAACATCCAGTGGATAGTTTTAATCCTTTCACCACTGTGCAAGTTGGAATTTGATCAAAAGTTACTAAGTGAATTTATTTTTGTGGTGGAGGATTACACTGGACATTTTGGAGGATAAGTGTGAGAATATCCTGGAGAGGTTATTTAGTTATGGCAAATTTCTTCAACATGTGGATGTCATTAGAGTATTTAATTTCTTCATCATAAATGAAACTCAGTTTAGTTGGATACAGGATCCTGGGTTGAATGTTGTTTTGTCTTAGGAGATCAAAATCGATGACCATCCTCTTCTAGCTAGAAAGGTTTGAGCAGAGAGATCTGTAGTTATTCTAATATTCTTCACCTTGTAGGTTATGGTTTTCCTACGCCTGGCTGCTTTCAGAATTTTCTCCTTTATATTGACTTAGTGAAGTTAATTATGATGTGCCTGGGGGTTGTCTTATTTGAGTTGAGTTGTGCTGGGGTTCTGAAACTGTCTGCTATCTGAATTTTGGAATCTCTTGGCATGTCTGGAAAGTTCTCTTGCATAATCTCATGAAGAAGAGACTCTGTGCCTTGTGAAGCCACTTTGTCACTTTCAGGGATCCATATAAGGCGAATATTGCTTTTCTTTGAATTATCCCTGAGCTCTCTGAGAGAATGATCCGTTTTTGCTCTCCATTTCTCTTCCTCTTTGAATATTTGGGAGCATTCAAAAGTTTTGTCTTCAATGTCAGAAATCCTTTCTTCTGCTTGTTCCATTCTGTTACTGAGGGATTCTACTGTATTTCTCAGATCTTTGAGGGCTGCAACTTTTGTCTCAATGTGTCAAAATCTTTGGTCATTTTGTCTTTGAATTCCCTGACTCTTTAGGCAATTTTTGAAATGCTCCTTGAATTTCTAATTCCAACTTTTCTTCTATTTTATTGATCTCATTTGCAAACCAAATTCTGAATTCAGTTTCTGACATCTCTGTTTATGAATGGGATCTTCAGTTGTGGCCACCAGATTGTTCTTTAGGGGGATTGATCTACTCTGGTTGTTCATGTTACCAGAGTTTTTACGCTGATTCCATGCCATGATTATTTTACATCGTTTGGGTAGATAAGCAAATAAGGAGAAGTTGGGTTGGGGGTTCTAGCAGTAGTGATTGGCCAGTCCTTTGCCTGAACGCTGGGACTGACATCTGTACCTTTTCCCCTATAGCTTTGCCAAGGACCTGTAGAGTGGTACGGCCTGAGAAACTGGGGACCTTATTTGTATGGTGGGGTTAAGCGGCTCTGTCTTATTTCAGGTGGTCTCTGGGTTGAAGTCTGAGCTTTTGTTTGTATCCTTGGGGTCTCAGCTTGCCTTAGCAGGGTTGATGCATGTTCTTTAATCTTCTCTTTTGGCTCAGATATGAACCATCAGCTTTCTTGCTAAATTTATGTCCTTTAACACTCCTTCTGGATGGGAGCCTCTGTGGAAAGCTGGCTGCAGACTGCCATCTTGCCTACACCCCCTAATCTTTTTGAGAAAACTACTTTTAACAAAGGAAGACAGGAAGGAAAAAATTAAGAAAGAGAGGATCACTAAAAAAAAAGCAAAACCCCAAATCAAATAATAACATAATAACATGGCAGTAATCAGTCCCTATCTACCAATAATAACACTGAATGCAAATGAACTAAACTCTACGATCATAAAACATTCAATGGCTAAACAGAAATAATGAACAAAAACCAAGAGCTAACGATATGCTATCTGCAAGAGATGCACCTCACCTATAAAGAACATGTAGACTGAAAACAAAGGGATGAGAAAAGATATTCCATGCAAATAAAAATTTTTTAAAAACCAGGAGTAGCTATACTTTTATCAGATAAAATAGATTTCAAGGCAAAAACTGTATAAAGAAGGAAAGATCACTATAGAATGATAAAGGGGTCAATTCAGCAAAAGGATATAATAATGCTAAATATACATGTATCCAACACTGGAGTACCAGTATATATAAAACAAATATTTTCAAAGCTAAAGAAAGTGACAGACCTAAATAATCCTAATACAATAATTGTTGGAGAACTCAATACTCTTCTTTCAGCTCTGAATAGATCATCCAGGCAGAAAATCAACAAAGAAACACTGGATTTAATCTTCAGTATAGACCAAATGGACCTAATAGATATTTGTAGAACATTTCATCAACAGCTTCAGAACATGTGTTCTTCTCCTCAGTTCATGGGTCATTCTCAAGGATGGACTATACATATATTAGGATACAAAACAAGTCTTCAGAAATTTTTAAAAATTGAGATCATACCAAGTATTTTCTCTGGCCATGACGGAATAAAACTGGAAATTAATAACAAGAGGAACAGTGCAAAACATACAAGCATAGAAATTAAAGAATATGCTCCTGAATAATCAGTGGGCCAGTGAAGAATTAAGAAGGAAATAAAAAAATATCTTAAAACAAATAAAAATGACAACACAACATATCAAGACCTATGGGATACTGCAAAAGGAGTAATAAGAGAAAGGTTATAGCAATAAGTGACTACATTAAAAAAAATAGAAAAGCTTCAAAGAAACAACCTATTGATGAATCTCAAAGAACTAGAAAAAAATAAGAGCCAACTGAACCAAAATTAGTAAAGGAAAAGAAATAATAAAGCTCAGAGCAGAGATAAATAAATTGAAACCCAAAAGATCAATAAAAAAGTTGTTTTTTCAAAAAGATAAATAAAACAGACATACCTTTATCTAGACTAAGAAGAAAAAGGAGATGATAGACCCAAATAAATAAAATCAGAGATGAATAAGGAGCCATCACACCTGATAGTATATAAATCCAAAAAATCATTAGCTACTATATGCCGCTATGTATCAATGAACAGGAAATCCTAGAAGAAATTGATAAATTCTTAGGCACATAAAATGTACCAAAATTGAACCAGAAGGAAATCCAAAACCTGAATAAACCAAGGTAGTAATAAAATGTCTCCCTTTAAAAAAAGCCCAGGATCAGATGGCTTCACTTCTGAATTCTACCAAGCATTCAAAAAAGAATTAATACCAATCCTATTTAAACTATTTCAAAAATTGGAGAAGGGAATACTCCCAAACACATCCTACAAGGCCTATATTTTCCTGATACCAAAACCAGACAAATACACACCAGAGAAAGAAAACTATGGGCTAATATCTCTGATGGACACAGATGCAAAATTATCAACAAATCCCAGCAAAGTGAATTCAACAACACATTAAAAAGATTATTCATCACGATCAAGTAGGATTCATCTCACGGATTCAAGAATGGTTTAACATAAGCAATCAATATGATACATCATTTCAAGAGAATGAAGAACAAAAACCTTATGAACATTTCAATTGAAGTTGAAAAAGTAAGTCAATAAAATTCTAAATCCCTTCATGATAAAAAGTCTCAAAAAACTGGGTACTGAAGAAACTTAACATGATAAAAGCCATATATTATAGACCCACAGTGGAGTATCATACTAAATGTTAGGAAACTGGAAGCCTCTCCTCTAAGATCTGGAACAAGACAAGAATGCTTACTTTTCACAACTGTTGTTCAGCATTGTACTGGAAGTTCAAGTTAGAGCAATGAAAGAAGAGAAAGAAATAATGGTTTCCAAATTGGAAAGGAAGAAGTCAAATTATCCTTGTTTGAAGATAGAATGGTCTTACATCTAGAGAAACCTAAAGACTTCACAAAACAAACATTAGAACTTATAAGGAAATTCAGTAAAACTGCAAGATACAAATCAATAGTAAAAATGAGCAGCATTTCTATATGCAAACAGTAAACAATGTGAAAAAGAAGCCAAGAAAATAATCACATTTATAATAGCTAAAAATAAAATAAGATACCTGGAAATAAACTTAACCAAAGACGTGAAAGACCTCTATAATGAAAACTCTAGAATATTGATGAAAGGAATTGAAAAAGATATGCAAAAGTATTGAAAAATATTCTATTCTCCTGATTAGAAAAATCAATACTGTTAAAATGTTCATACTACCCAAAGCATTCTGCAGATTCTATGCAATTCCCACCAAAATATCACTAATATTCCCCTCAGAAATAGAAAAAAAATCCTAAAATTTATATGCAATGGCAAAAGACCCAGAATAGTCAAAACTATCTTGAAAAAAAAAAAAAAAGAACAAACTGGAGGAACTTCATTACTGACTTCAAATTATATGTGCACTGCAGAACCATAGCAACCCAACAGCATGGTATTGGCATAAAAACAGACATAGGCCAATGGAACAGAACAGAGAATCCAGAAATAAACCCACACATCTATAGTGAACTTAGCTTTGACAAACTTGCCAAAACCTACAGTGGGGAATGGACAGTGTTTTCAAAAAACCACTCTGGAAAAACTAGTTATCCATGTGCAGAAGGATAAAACTAGACTCTTATGTCTCACCAAATGTAAAATTCCAATTAAAATGGATTAAGGACTTAAATATAAGACCTAAAACTACAAAACTACTAAAAGAAAACATTGGGGAAATGCTTCAGGACATTGATCTGGGCAAGGACTTCTAGAGTAATAACCCCCAAACACAAGAAACCAAGAAAAAATTGGACAAATGGGGTCATATCAAGTCAAAAACCTTCTTCACAGAAAAAGAAACAACAAAAGGAAGAGACATTTTATAGAATGTGAGAGAATATTTACAAACTACCCATCTGACAAAAGACTAATAACTAGAACATACAAGGAGCTCTCACAACTCAATAGGAAAAAATCAAATAATACACTTAAAAATGAGGCAAAGGATCTGAATAGACATTTCTCAACAGAAGACATACACATGGCCAACAGGTATATCAAGAAATGGTCAACATCACAGAGAAATGCAAATGAAAGTTGAAATGAGTTATCATCTGACTACAGTTAAAATGGCTTTAATCAAAAAGATAGGAAAATCTTCAAAGAACTCAAATTAGACCTTCCATTTGATCCTGTAATCCCATTACTAGGCTCTACCCAGAAGGAAAAAGAAAGATTTTATCATAAGGGCATTTGCATTAGATTGTTTATTGCAGCTCAGTTTATAATCACCAAGATGTGGAAACAACCTAAATGTCCAACAACTCAGGATGGATTAACAAGCTGTGGTATATGTATACTATGGAATACTATTCAGCCACTAAAAAAGATGGAGACTCTACATCTTTTGTATTAACCTGAATGGAGCTGAAATTCATTCTTCTTAGTAAAGTATCACAAGAATGGAAAAGCAAGTATCCAATGTACCCAATTTTATGATGATCTAACAAATGTCCACATAGGAGAAAACTTAATTCTATTCAAGTTGGGAGAGGGGGAAGAAGAAGGGGAATTAGTGTGCTCCCACTTAAAGGGCACAAGATAGGGGTGTATGGAACATCTTTTGGGTGCAGCACACAACTACAAGAGGGACTCTACCTAATAAATTAAAAAATTGTGACCTGGTTGTACCCTAACAATAACCTGAAATAAATAAATAAATAAATGAATAGCAATAACTAATGCTGACAAGGATGTTGGAAAAGGGAAATTCTAATACACCTATGGTGGGAATGTAAAGTAGCACAGTCATTACAGAGAACAATATGGAGGTTTCTGCAGAAACTGAAAATAGAACTAGGGTATGACCCAACAATCCTGCTGCTGGGCATATATCGTATGTTTTCAAAGGAGGAGAAATTGAAAATATACCTGCACACTAACTATTACTGCAGCACTAGTCACAACAGCTTAGATTTACCACCAACGTAAGTGTCCACTAATGGATGAATGGATAAAGAAATTGTGGTATAATGGAATATTATATAGCCACATAAACAAATGAAATTTTGTCATTTGCAATATGGATGGAACTGGAGACCACTATGTTAAGGGAAATAAGCCAAGTACAGAAAGACAAATTTCACATGTTCTTACTTATATGTGGGAGTTAAATATTAAAATAATTGATAAAATTATTAAATTAATTCACCAAGGCCAGGAATAGAATGACGGTTACCAAAACCTGGGAAGGATGGTAGGAGGGGAAGATAAAGCGGGAATGTCTGATATAGTGGGACAAAAATATAGTTAGATAGAATGAACAACATTTGATAATACAATAAAATGGCTGTAATCAACAGTAAGTTTGGATGTACTTGAAAATAACTAAAAGAGTGAAACTGGAGTGTTCCTAACACAAAGAAATGATAAATGCCTGAGATGATGAATATTCTAATTTTCCTGTATTTGATTAATTCACATTGTATGCTCATATCAAAATATCATGTGCTCTACAAGGATATACAACTCCTTGTACCTAAATCATTAAAAAGAAAAGGTTATGCCTCCGACAAAGGTTTAATAACCAGAATCCAAAGAGAACTCAAATGTATTAGCAAAAAAAGAATAAGTGATCCCATCTCAGGGTGGGCAAGGGACTTGAAGAGAAATTTCTCTGAAGAAGACAGGTGCACAGCCTACAGACACATGAAAAAATGCTCATCATCCTTAATTATCAGAGAAATGCAAATCAAAACTACTTTGAGATATCATCTAACTCCAGTAAAATTAGCCCATATCACAAAATCCCAAAACCAGCGATATTAGCGTGGATGTGGAGAAAAGGGAACACTTCTACTTTGCTGGTGGGAATGCAAACTATTATGTTCCTTTTGGAAGGATGTTTGGAGAATACTTAGAGATCTAAAAATAGATCTGCCATTCGATCCTATAATTCCTTTACTAGGTATATATCCAGAAGACCAAAAATCACATTATAACAAAGATATTTGTACCAGAATGTTTATTGCAGCCCAATTCATAATTGCTAAGTCATGGAAGAAGCCCAAGTGCCCATCGACCCATGAATGGATTAGTAAATTGCGGTATATGTATACCATGGAATACTATGCAGCCTTAAAAAAGATGAAGACGTTACCTCCTACATGTTTACATGGATGGAGCTGGAACACATACTTCTCAGCAAAGTATCTCAAGAATGGAAGAAAAAGTATCCAATGTACCCAACCCTACTATGAAACTAATTTATAGCTTTCATATGAAGGCTATGACCCAATTATAGTACAAGAATATGGGGAAAGGGACAAGGGAGGGAAGGGGAGGCAGGAGGAAGGGTGGAGGGAGGGTAGTTAGTGAGACTACACATACGGTGCATCTTACAAGGGTACAGGTGAAACTTACTAAATGCAGAATATAAATGTCTTAACACAGTAACTAAGAAAATGCCACGAAGGCTACGTTAACCAGTTTGATGAAAATATTTCAGATTGTATATGAAACCAGCACGTTGTACCCCATGATTGCATTAATGTACACAGCTATGATTTAATAATAAAAAAAAAGAAAGAAAGTAGAACGACTAATTGTTCCAAAATGAAAAAGAGAAGTATAGGACAAAAACTGAAGAGCTATCAGAGTTGAAGGAATTTTGTAGAAGAGGAATCTTGGAAAAGGAATTTTATATATGATAAATCTAGCTAAGATTAGAAAAGAAGTTTTCTAATTATAAGGTTTCTAAAAATTGAGCATCAATTGCAAACACACTGAAAGAAAATTAGAATTTGGTTCTTTAAAATAAGTTTTCTTGAAGTATTGAGCCACTTTCAACAAGAAACTGTAAAAAGTAAAGTTTATCTTTTGAGTAATTTGTCTAGGAAAGAAAACTTCTGTGTTTTAGTAAGATAATTTCTTGCTGTCTGTATTAGGTTTTTGATTACCTAAGAAAACTCAGTCTTCTCCCTTAAAAAAGCAAGGTTGCTGTACAACTATGTCACTTTCTTTGAAGTATTTTAATTATGACTTTACTTAAATGAATATTGTTTACAGTGACCTGTGTCCCTATTTTGATCAAGCATTTTAAACCTTTTGATATTTTTTGAAAGCTTTCTAGAATCAAGTACTAAATTAAGACTTTTTGACTTTGAACTCACTTAGGGAGTTTCAAGATGGACCTCTGGAATATTTCTAAGGAAATTTTTTCTCTCTTCTTATAAAAAGAGAAATTGTAAACTAAATAGGCCTATTTGATGTATAAATTTGCATAGATGGGAAGCACTGTTGAATAATAAGTGATGCTGAACCTTTTAAAATTATATTGTATGGGTATGTTATTCCAGTTGTATAAAATTCCTAGAAATAAGATAGTCTTGGTAATGCACTATCAGTCATAACTACAGTTATTATCTTAAAATAGCGTATGTGCAGAAGTAACGAAGTTTCCTTGAAAATTGACTATAATAAATTTTTATCAGATCTTTACCCATGCATGCCCATTTTAAGTCCTATTAATTCTAAAGTTTTTAACAGTTATATGTACTTTAAACAAAAATTTTGCACCTTAAAATAGCATTCCTTCCAGGAATTTATCCCCAAAACTGTAATGCCATTTTTCATTTCCTATTGTCATTTTTAAACTGTTTTAGTTAAAGAAATATGAAATTCATATCAACTTTTCATATCATATTCTTTATTGTTTTCTTTTTGAGTGCGCAAACTTATATTTTCTGTGAGTGATATTGCCATATGGAAGCACACTTCCTGGGTTACACTTACTATTGGTCTGACAATCAACTTCTTACATTCTCTCCTCCAGAAGAAGAAAAGAAGTAGAAAGAAGAAGTGAGTGGAAGTTGTGTATCTGTCCTGTAGGGATATTAAATGCATGATTTCTGCTAACTAAATAAATATGCATTTAGACTATTGGAGGCAAAAACAGAATAAAGCCTTTAAAAGTAGGCCTCAAGTAAATGTCAAATGTCAAGTGAAATGACAAACTCTTCTGCCCTCTGGGTAGAACTTTTAAGAAAAAAATGTATCTGTTATTAGTATTAAGTAGGAATTGTGTTCAATCAGCAGGAAGATAGAATGCTAAAAGATTGATTCAAGAGCTGAGTCTTGTGCTCCTCAACTTACTCTTCTCATGATTTTCATTTTTCATGTTTCTCTCTAAGAAAAACTATTTGATTTGCATTTACTGTGTTCTTTAATAAATACTCTATGGATCATTTTCTGAGGATTTAATTAAAGTAGACAAGTCACTTGCAGATTAAGACATAATAAATTATGGTTTGATACAATAAAGAAAGAAATACAGTTTTTTGTGAAGTAGTCTGATTTTAACTTAGCAATATGGAAAACACTTATTACTTTCTTTTCCTAAGCTAATTTCTAAGTAAAAATCAAATGTTTTTGATGAAATGTCATACCTCGGCTTAAAAAGTTCTTAATATGATATCTGTAAATGCCTCCTGTTTTCTTAGCTTTGTCTTTGTGAAAATATTTCTTGGTGACTTTTATTGTTAAAATAACTTTAATGAAAAAAGTATTGATTTTAACTTGAAGCAATATTAATGTTTCACTAAGTCTGTACTGCTGATCAAAAAAAATTCGCTTTCCTTCACTAAGATCACCACTCAAAAGCTGTAATCAAAGAGTTGATGTTAAGTCTTCATTAACAAAACAGTCAATGTTAAAATTTTGCAAATCTGTAGCCCAAACTGGACCATTTGATAGATTAATGGTATCTCCTACCTCCTCCATCCCAACAGATTGCCTTTGAAATGCCAAGACCTTAAAGAAATGAAGAACTACTCAAATATAGCGCTCTAAATTCCCTCTTTGATTGTCATTATAAAGTTTTAAATCCTAAAACAATTTGATAAAATTAATCCTTTTATTAAAGTTGGCAATAGAAGTACTTAAACCAGTTTAAAAGACCAAGGGAGAGCATTCTCAGAAGAAGCCTGAAATAGTGAAACTGCAATGTTAAAAGCGTATACAAAGGACTGAATAATCTCAGAATTTAAGGTTGGAAAGATCTTGAAAAATTAATCTGCCCTACTTCTTTATTTTCAAATGAAAAATCTGCCCTTATTAATTCATTGGGTTGATAGCTTGAAATGCTATTTCCTCACACACATCTACATTAAATAAGCATCCTTCCAGGGGACTTCAAATTTTAGCATACTTCAGAATTATCTAAATTACTTCTTTAAAATGCATATTCCTAGACCATATCAACAGAGGCTCTGATTCAGTAAATTCAGAGAGGGCCCAGGGATCTGTGTTTTTAACAAGCATCCTAAAATGACTCTAGGACAGATGGCCCAGACCACACTTTGAGAAACAATCGGAGATAATAATATAAATGAGCTATATATTCAATGTTTAACCCATCAGTGGAAACATTTAGTCCAATCCAATTCTAAAGGCAAAATTTGTACTGAGCAAACACAAGGTTTAATAAGAGTCATTTTATAATGCTATGTTTTTAAAAGCCTCTGACATTACTTTGGAGAACATCAATAAATGGAGGTAAAGCCAGTGGGGAGGGGATCTTCTGTCCTCTTATTGAAGAACCTGAAGATATTTTCCTAGAATTTTGGAAGTTCAGCCAGGCTCACATGCGAGCCCAGCTGAGCCAGAGCAAGACCCTGTCTCTACTAAAAATAGAAAACTTAGCCAAGTGTTGTGGCAGGCACCTATAGAACAGCTTACTGGGGAGGCTGAGGCAGGAGGATTGCTTGTGCCCAAGAGTTTGAGGATGCTGTGAGCTATGATGACAGTGTGGTGGCATCATAGCTCACAGCAACCTCAAACTCTTGGGCTTGAGCAATCCTCTTGCCTCAGCCTCCCAGGTAGCTGGGAGTATAGGTACCTGCCACCACACTAGCTAGGCTTTCTATTTTTAGTAGAGAAGGTGTCTTGCTCTTGCTCAGGCCGGTCTCAAACTCCTGAGCTCAAGCAATCCACTAGCCTCAGCCTCCCACAGTGGTAGGATTACAGGCATGAGCCACCACGCCAGGCCCATATTATGCTCTTAGAAGTAAAATAAGAAATCCAGTTTCTAAATAGCTACTAAAGGATGCCATATAATACCATAACATTCATGTCCAACAACATAAATGAACATCCTTCAGTTTAGTTATTATTTTTTTCAAATTATTTTAGAGTTAGTGTTCTTTCCGCTGAGGTAAATAAATGCACATGAATAAGAATAAAAAGAACTTAGTATCGTAAGAGCAAGCAATGTGAAATAACGTTTTCATCTGTAAAGCACTGAGTTGTTTTTTTACAATAAATTACTTGAAGTAAATTATTGTGATTCTATTTTTGAACATTTATATTTATATAAATTTATAGGCCAACCAAAGCCATCTCCCAAATGTTATAAATTCTACTGGGTTTACAAATTGCTTTCTATTAGTGCATTAGAGCATTTTCTTTAATTGAAACTAGTTTTTATTTTCCATTATTACATTTAACAATTTTAAAGTAAAAATCAGTGACCTTACTTTTTTACTTTTTTGTTTAAAAGATGGAAATACTTTGTAGTTTAAACAAGGAAAGTAAGTAGGACAAACCAAAAAGCTTTAATTTTGATATTTATAAAAATGATGAATGGATCAGTTTAAGTGTACAAAAATATGAGATGCATTGTTCACAGCTTTCCCAAACTAACAAAACCTAGACTCATAGAACAGGCCCAGGGCAAAGTCAAGGGGGTCTATGTACTTCTGTATAGAGCTGCTCAGGAAAACAAGAGGGTCCTAATGGGACCCACCTCTCTGAAGAGGACTTTACCTCTTTGAACAGCAGTTCTCAACCTGTGGGTCACAACCCACAGGAACTATATTAAAGGGCTGCGGAATTAGGAAGGTTGAGAACCACTGTCTTTGAAGATAATACTTAGTTCGCTCAATCAGCAGCAATCCCAGCAATACAAACAGCTGAAGATAGTCCTGATGTGTGGACAATTCCAGTGTGTGGACACCCAATGTGAGCTCCCACCAGGAAGGAAGGATGGTAACCAATCAGGGTTACAATGGTCATACTCCAAGAGTGTCTCTCATCCACAAATAACCAATTTTGGGAGGTGGTGACCAAAAACAGAGCTTCATCACTATAAGCAGTGGCTTTGAAAAACAGAAAAGGGTTTTTCTCTAATACTAAACCCAAAATACCCAGCATCGAGTTCTGCAGGGACCCTCTGAGAGCTACTAAGCCTGGCGGCTATATGTCAGTGCTAAATTCACTTATAATAATCTACTGACACTGATTGTAAAACTCAACCCATTTACTTGGTTTATTTAAACACTTTTGCATAACCAAGAAACGTAAGAAGAAATTTCAAATTTCTTTCTTTACAGTATAAGCACATCTTTGGAAAATGTTGCCTCAAAGTTATTATCAGACCCATGTTAGAATGTGCACATTTCCTCCTTTTGGCCTGAATCTTCATATTGAAGGCTATATGCCAAAAACTTAGAGCTAAATATTAGCCTCTCTTCTAGAAAATATTTGGGGGAATGATGGGAAGATAGCAATGAAATAATGAACGATTATACGAATAATAACTTCCATTATTGAGGGTCATTTAGGAGCAAAGCTCTGCAAGTCACTTTTTCAACATTCATGATTTCAAATCCCTATAAAAACCTCATAAAACAAGTGTTGTTACATTCACTTACTTCTCAAGACAAGAAAGAGAGAAATAAGTTGGTCAAGAAAACAAACCAAGATTTTGAACAGATGTGATGCCAGACTCGACATACTTTTCACTATTTGAAACTGTCTAGTCTTCTCTTGAGAGAAAATAATTAGCATCATCATTACCTTAAAACTTGTATGTGTACACAAATGAATACACATGTGAAAAGTGGATCAAGAGGGCCCAGAGAGGAGACTGGGAGCAGAAAGGCTCAGGACACGTTTCCTGAAAGGGACAGAGACCTCCTGGGGCAGGGCCTAGCTGGTGTCTGTGCCCGGGGGGCAGTTAGAGACGCCTTTTATATGGTGATGTAGGGGGTGGGCAAATTCTACAGCTTGCTCAGAGGGCTTTGGTGAGTTAGAGTCCTTTGGTGGGGGAATTTCTTCGGGGGTGGGGGGCTATGTCTTTTGTATTCTTTGTTTTAGGAGGCAAGGAGGAGGAGAAGTGGGGAAGGTTGGTGTGGGGTCACCATAGGCCCCCCAACATGTGTCTCTGTATGCATATGTAATAGAGAAACAGAGATAGGTAAAAGCACAGAACATAGCTGAGAATAAGCCAAGAAAAAAGGCAGCCTTCCCAACACCCCTTGTCCTTGTCCTGTACTGCATGAAATTCAACCTTATCCAGTCACCTTATAGTCAGAAAATCACTCCACCTCTCTGAAGTCCTGATCCTTCATTTGTAAAATAAAATTAATGAGCAAGAATTCTCTTCTCCTCAAAAATGGATTGGGGCTTATTAAGCCTGAAAGAGCCCCAATAGCCAAAGTTGGAATAATTTGAGCAATGAAATATGCCAGTACTGGGAGATAACCTATTTAATTTTTTAAATCCATGAAATCCCCACTGATATAAATAATTGAATAAAAACATAATACATAAGTGGAGAAAAGAAAAACAGCTCTTCCATACAGGAGAATCCCAATAAAGGGGATTCCTTTAGAAAGAAGGAGAGAAATACATAATTACAATTATGCAAACAATGTAGACCCTCCAGAGAAAAAAATTGCTACAGACAACTTCTGCTGAAAACTGCTAAAATCAGTAGGAGAAGGTTTGAGAAGAAATAGATTATTAGCATACTCTTACAGTATCTTACCCAAGATATTTATCAATTACAAGAGGAAAAATAGCAACTTTACAGTGGAGAAACTCAGAAGACAGATCCTTAACAAAGTGATCAAAGTTAACATTACCAGTAATAAGATATACCAACATCCTACAATCCTGGATGAGAAAGATGCAATATCACTTTTGTAGTAGTCTTGCCCAAAATAGGCAACCTTGCTCTACTCATGAGAAAATTTAGACAAACCCAAACTGAGACATTCTATAAAATAATTTGCCAGTACTCATCAAAAGTGTCAAAGTCATTAAAAAAAAAAAAAGCAGGAAATGGAAACTATCAAAGATTAGAGGATATTAAAGGGTGACCTGGGAGACTACAACTCAGTGCAACATAGAATACTAGACTGGATCCTAGAACAGACAAAAGACATTGGGGCTGAGAGCTGGTAAAATAGTAAATCACTGGTTTTGGTAATTGCACCATGATTACAGAAGTTATTAACATTAGGAAATGTGTTTAACTGCAAACACGTTACAATTAAAGATGAAGCATCTAGGTTCCTAAATCATATCCCATACTTTTCTACCTGAATCTTTTATTACATACTTCCCTATAACTGAAATGTCCTTGTTCCACTCCACGTGGTTAAATCTTTCTAGTATTTCAAATTCAAAGATAATGCCAGCCCCACCATTGTTTCTATGGTCAGAGTCATTTCTCCCTTCTCTTAACTCCCACAGCATTTTAACCATGCCCTTCCCATGACATTTTCCATGTTCCTTGGTGTATTTTAGCCATTGATATAAATGGCTCATTAATCCTACCAGACAAGTTCATTAAATATTATCATTATTACCTCTGTTACCCCACATTAGGTCTATAGTTGTATCTGATACAGAACTGGGGCTTGGTAATGGATTTTGGAAAGACCCTTGATTACTACTGCCTTTGTGAACGTCAAGTTTATTAGTAACCAATACATAACCCAGAATGGCAATTTATTCATATAAAGCAGTGAGAACTAGACTGCCAATAGTGAGTTCATGTCAGTTTAACTAGTATATTATTTCCTGTTAGAAGAGACACACATGGAAAGCTAAAATGGGGTCAGAAGGTTGTCAAGGAGAAAGAGTTGGGTGATTTTCATGAATAATAGCAACAAGCTAAACAGCTTGATCATGAAAGTACATCCACCACCAGGGCCAGACTACCCTGTTCTCAGGTGTGGCCATGGTCTTTGCTCAGTACTCCACAACCACCGACAAATTTTTCCTCTATGGCTCTATTTGTCTGTTTCTACACTAAGCATTCTCTCTTTTTTTGCAATTTTCAGCCCTGGAGAGATTTCAAAAATCCCGATATCTGGGCCATACTCCAAATCAATTATATCAGACTGTTTGGAGGTGGTCCTCAGGCCTAAGACTTCCAGGTGACTCTCATGTGCAACAAAGGTTGAGAACTAGTTTTCATATGATTTTTGTTTCACTGTATTAATATCACTGAGCAGAAAATAGAAAAGTCCAACATTTCCTGCTCTTTGCCCTGTTATATGTGTTCTCTACTAGCATCACCTGCTAATAAAGATGATCTCAGCTACCACAATTAAAGCTGGCTACTAATTGTGGCAACTAATTTAAAGCTCAGATTTCCAGAGATGCCTTAACCTCACCCAAACGGGAGACCTTCAGGAAGCATCTCACAGAACTCTAGTATAGTCCCTGGTTAGGTGTATCAGCAATATGAGGTAGGACAAAATAACTGTGATATATTTGACAGGTGGAGGGATTCCGTATCTTACCTTTACCATCAGTATTTCAGAGAAATAATGTGAAGGCAGCTGGAAGCAAGTACTAAAGAATTTGAAAAAGAAAAAAGAGAGAGAGACAAAGAAAGAAAGAAAGAGGGGAGGGAAGGACGGAGAGAAGGCAGGGAGGAAGGGAAAGGAAGTCCTGAAGGTTAACTTCTTTGTAGTTCACTACATGTGTCCATGATGTAACAGAAAAATGAATCAGAAAAAGAACAATTCCACATGTTGAGAGCCTGAGATGGTACATATAATGTTTATGTGCTGAGTATTATATTAAATAAAAATGCTATGAGAGCTGAGAGGGTTGGGGTCAGGAGTGACTGCCAGCCAGGAGATTATGGGAACCTTAAGTTTATGGGAGAATAGCCCTGTTTATTGGAACTTTTGATCCTGGGAAAGGAGGTGGCATTTAAGTTGAGCCTCAGAGGCTAGGTAGGACTTGTGAGGGTAGGAGGAAGGGCATTCTGGAAGGAAGCAAAAATGAAAAGATGTGAAGCTGTGGAGGATGCCCAGGGAATAGCAAGTACTTCCTTTTCCTCCCAGCATGGAGGAGAACAGAAGATGCCAATATTTGACATATTCCTCCAGGAGATAGTCTGGGAACTATTCCCCATTAAAGATTTAATTAGATCTTAACCAGAAATTGTGAGAGTTCAGTTGTTTGATTTTTTACCTTTATAATCTGATGTGATATGTCCAACCAGTTGAGTGGTAGATGTAGAGGCCTCACCAATCCACTTATATATTTCAGTCTTGAAAGGCCCCAAGTTAAATTACAGAAGAAGGAACTTGAACATAAAAGATCACCCTTTTCAATGGTGATAGTATTTTCCTATGAGGCAGCAAGTTTGGTCACCTGCCATTTCCTATATTATTATTTTACTTTAATAAAAAGAGGATAACACCAAGCTGTGCAATTTAAGAGTAAGTGTGGGTCTGAAGATGAGAAATATCTCTGTTGCTGAGAAAGGAGCAGTCTGTAACCAGGCATTGTGGTGGGCACCTGTAGTCCCAGCTACTTGGGAGGTGGAGGCAAGAGAATCACTTAAGCCCAAGAGTTTGAGGTTGCTGTGAGCTGTGATGCTACAGCACTCTACCGAGGGTGACATAGTAAGACTATGTCTCAAAAAAGGAAAAAAGAAAAAGGAGCAGTCTGTGTATGTCATTCCTCAGGAGTCAGGGAAGTGGCAGTGACAGCGCTGCTAAAATCAGAGCCCAGGAAGCCAGGCAGCTGTCCTCCCTGCCGGCAGCTGTCACCATGGCAACGCCCCCTTGTGATAGAACAGCTAACTCAGCCTATGGAAACCACCCATCATTTAAAATACAACACAGAGGACTCAGATTAAATACCATGCAACAAATAATATTCTTATAGAAATGTCCTCAGGACATAATTAGGGCAAATGGGGTGAATTTGAATATAGATTGTGAATTTGATGGGTGATTCTCAAACTTCCTTGTGCTTGGACTCACCTGGCTTACTCCTCAAAATGCAAATTGCTGGACTCCACCCCCAGAATTTCTGATTTGGTATGGCTAGGGTAGAGGCCAAGAATTTGTATTTCTAACAAATTCCGAAGGGATATTAATGCTACTGGTCTCAGATCACACTTGGAGACACACTGACATTGTATCAGTATTAATTTCCTGATTTGATCATTGTACTGTGGTTATGTAAGAGAATAAACATCCTTGACCTTAGAAAATACAGTAGTATCTAGGAAGCATCTAACATTGTAATTTACTCTCAAATGGTTCAGGAGACAGAGAGAGATAGAGATAGAGAAAGAAGGGAGAAAAGTAGATAGAGAAATAAATAGAATAATTATACATGTGGGAAAATGATAGTAATTGGGGAATTTGGATGAAGTGTACATGGGAGTTCACTATATTAATCTTGTAAATTTTCTGGTACTTTAAAATTACATTAAAATTTAAAAATTTTTAATTAATGCCGGAAAAGAAAGTTATAACAGCATATCATCTAATATGGTAGCCACTAGCTATATTTGGTTATTTAAATTTAAATGAATTAAAATTAAAATGTAACATCCAGCTCCTCAGTTATACTAGCCATACTTCTAGTGCTAAAGAGCTGTGTGTGACTAGTGACTACTGTGTTAGACAGCACATCTATAAACCATTTCCATCTGCACAGAAAGTTCTATTAGAGAGTACTCACTACAGTTTAAAATATTCTAAGACCTGGAAGGAATCTTTGGAAAATTCATTGTGGCAAAAGCAGCAGTAATGGTAGCAGTAATATTTATAAGCAGAAGGAGTCAGTTGTTTCTAAAATAATATAATTTATTAACAAAAAGGTCTAACAATAAAAGTGATTAAATTATAGTAGGTGGAGCACAGTGTAGCTACACATGCAACTTTCTGTAGTTTTGCATGGATTAGTGACATATTTGCCAGAGCGGCTGTTCACCATTACTGCTCTGTACACACACGTCAGCATCTTACTAACTTTCTCAACAATTCATTGTATGAAGGAGAAGCTGACATCCAAGCAAGCTGGTTCTTTACCACCACCACCCCCTTCCGCCACTTTCCTACAAGCAGGGCAGGGTCAAGACCTGGATCAGGAAATATCCAGCAAGGCTGAACTAGGGTGGGTGATCTGAAGGGAATAGCCAAGACATGGAATTTCAAACTTTTCAGATATTTTAATTTGGCTATTGAATTTATTTTGGGTGATACACCA
>CAUYRH010012858.1:0-15958 GCA_963574655.1 Perodicticus potto | reverse complement strand
TCTTTAATAGATCAAAGAACTAAACAGGTTAGTCTTAGCTGGGAAATCTCCAAACGGGGGACTAACAGTTAACTCCTCTTCTACATTCAGAAAGTACTTCCTAATGGAAACTGCATATTTTCTGACTTGAAGGACCTTTGATTTAACAAGCAAGAATGTTTAATAAGGAGACACTTTAAGCAAAGAAAAGAAGGGGATGGAAATGAAGGTAGAAGAAATAATAAATTCCCATATTCCTCCTGCAACTATCTACTTTTTGTAGAGACAGGGTCTCTATCTCTTTTTTCTTCTTTTTTTTAGACAGAGTCTCACTATGTCGACCTTGGTAGAGTGCTGTGGCATCACAGTTCACAGGAACCTCCAAATCTTGGGCTTAAGCGATTCTCTCACCTCAGCCTCCCAAGTAGCTGGAATTACAGGCACCTGCTACAATGTCCGGCTATTTTTTGGTTGTAGTTGTCATGGTTGTTTGGCAGGCCCGGCCTGGGCTTGAACCCGCCACCTTCAGTGTATGTGGCTGGTGCCCTCGCTGCTGAGCTACAGGCACTGAGCCCCTCCTGCAACTATCTATAAAAACATGCCCTCTTCTCATTCTGGAAAGCATAATCTGCTAAGGTTGTACAGGTTTGGAGTCCTCCTAGTTTTGTAGCCTAGGTTATGATCAACTTGAGGTGTTGCCATGAGAAGAAAGTATCCCAGAAAACAAGGTCAGATTTTCCAGACTGGTGAATTGTGTGTGCAACACCCAGATCCCTCTTCACAGAAGAACTTTCTGCCCCATCTTCCTGGACACAGCCTTCACTTAGCAGCCCTGCAGGGATCACTTGGTTTCAGAGAACCTCCTTGCCCAAAGTCAAGGCTCTTCTCACAATGCAGTATATCCAATGACTGGTATATGTGATACAAAATTGTGGTTGTTTCATTATAACTTGGGAGAACTCTGATGTATGTTTCTAGTTTCAGAACTCATGGAACGGCCAAGTTCATGGGGTCTACATCACAGCTTCTACCTTCATTTCCATCCCCTTCTTTTCTTTGCTTAAAATGTCTCCTTATTAAACATTCTTGCTTGTTAAATCTAAAGTAGAGATTTAAGAGCACTTTCTTACAACTAATACCAATCTGGAGAATGCCTTGTGACTTTGATGCTTTAAAAAAAATTAATGGTAGAATCTAGAAGAATTAATTAATCATTCAGCTTAAACATGCATTAATAAAATTTATTTCTATATGCTCTTCTTTATGGAAAAGATGGAGATAGTTTAAGTGTCTGTCAAATCAAATAGCTGAAAGAAAAATGGTATTTTTGTAAGAGTTTTAAAAAATTTGGTCTATGGAATCACTCAATTACAAATTGAAGCATACAGGATTTAGTTTTTTCCTTACTCACATCAGGACCACTAAGTGGTCTCAAAGATCCAAATATAAAGGCTAAGTCACTGAATCAAAGTCTTTGGTCCAAAATGTGTCCTGTGTTTTATTCATAATTTGGTCATCACCAAACAATTCTAGACAAAGGGATTTGTAGGTAAAACACAATAAATTGGTGTAAAAGATGTATATTCACATGTAGCAAACCCACGTGGATAGCCTCAGCTTAACTACTGGAGTAAATTCCCATAATGGAGCTATGTCTTCCTCGCCATTTCAGTCTGTGAAATTCAGAAGGTCGTGGTATCTTAAAGGGATAGAGGAGTAACATTTAGTTAATATGTATAGGAGAGTCTCTTGTTGGACAGATGCAAAAATAGGTGCCAGGGGAACAGATCTGAAAACATCCATTTCCTGCATTTTAAGAAGGTCTGGTGGGAGAACACAGAAGGTAGAAATGTTGTATAAGAAATAAGTGCTGGAGACTAGGAAAAAAGGGGTTAGAAGTAGGAACTTCAGTAAGGGAGAGATGGTGAACAAACCAGAATATCAAAATAGGAAGCTAGAGACTCAATAGTGGCCAGCTCTTAAAAGACTTTTAGATGTGAAATCGGGTTGTTCAGATTGTATTCTGAAACAAAGAGATAAGCTTAAAGGAAAGTCACATAGGTAAGTTTGTGTGTTAGAAAGATTATCTTTCCAGAGCCAAGAGAAGGGACAGCAAAAACTATTAGAACCAGTAGATTTGCTTCTTACAAAGTATTATTTTGAAGGAGAGCTTTTAAAAAAAATAAAGTTATCAGTTAGGTTTTTATTTTTTATTTTAAGAGGCAAAAGTTGATTCTGGCTGCTTCGACAGTAATAAATTAATTTAAATGATAGTGGGAGTCCACAGAAATGTTGAGGTTAATTTAAGGCTAATTTCTAGAAGTAGAAACTCTGGTGAAAACTGGCCTAAATGAAGAAACTGAGCAGTTGTGACTCCACGGTTGTTATGAGAGGAAGTCAGTTCTGCTCCTTTGGGTGTCAACTACTATCTCTCTTCTGTGAGCTCAGCCTGCCTCACGCAGGAAGTCGCAGACACTGCTACCACTGCCTCCAACAGAAAGTGGATTTTCCTGTGTCACCAGGGCCACAAAAATGCAGCTTGGTCAGATGTAGATTCAAGTTATAGGAGGTTGACAGAGCAGAATCCTCTTTCAAGAAGCTTAGTGCATAGAAAATAGAACGATTTAACAAAAATTCAAAGGTAGTGTTGTAACCATAGGATAAGAAATATGTATTAATTTTGGATATGCTGGAGACGCAGTAAAATGGGATTAGGGAAATGTAAAAACTTGTGAGTACTTGAAGCATCTGTTCTAAGCAATGTCAGAAGCAACTGTTCAGGACACCCGTTGTCCAGCAATGCTAACAGCAAAGCTGAGCCAAGATAGGAAGTAGCTCGTCTGTAACATTTCCAGTCTCAGTGGATGGGGTACATTTCTCCAGTGCTACTTATTCTTTGAAAATCTGAGAACAGGAATACAAAGGCAGGCTCTTAGGTTGGGATTTGGCTAGGAGTCAGGGCCCTCGGGTGTTATCACTGGACTGACTGGGGTGATGGGCTGTGCCATCCAGGTTAGATAGAATAAAGGGCAGGGAGGAGTTATCACCGGCAATGTCATGGTCACATCTGGAGTAAGAAAGCGCTGCAACTATGAGCTGGTTAGTTTAACATTTTTGAATGATGCAGTAGTTGCCATTGGTGACAAGGTCCCGAGTGTGGCTGTGCATATAAATTACTATGATAAAATCTGTTAGGTGTCACAGAAGTAGAAGCCTAGAGTGTAGATGAATAATGAACTGCCCAGCCGTTGGTGGAATTTGAGGACAGAAATTAACCCTGTGAACCAAGGTGCTGAAGTCAGAGACTCCAATCAGTCTAGAGCTCTGTAGTAATATCCCGAGGGTCCTTTCTCCTACCTAAATCCCAGCCTAAAGGTCTCCCTCTACCCTCCTGTCCCAGGCATGAAAACAGTCCTTGTATATACGTGCACATACATGGTTTTGGCATCAAGTCCTTAGATGATAGCAAGTTTGAAGGCTACACGGAAGTAAAACTAAATGACCTAACCTGAAATGGAGTAAGATTATTTATATGAGAGTGCAGGAATGACTCCATGTCAGTACCGGGAATTGAAAGTACAGCCCCATATATATAAATATATCACACTCCTTTTGCATCCCCTTGGGGAAATTCTTTTGGCCATCCCATTGGATCTTATTAAAACTCCAGATAAACAATAAATTCTCCAAGTACTTTGATGATGTCAGCTTCTCTTTTGTTAATGTTCCTGGCATGTTTTTGCACTTTAGGTTGTACCACTAGGACCCTAACTAACTTGGAGTTCTTAACACTTCCGCAGCTTTGCTTATCAGCATGCTTCAAAAACAAAAAAGCATTCTCAGGCTTGACTGAAACTTGGAATTCTCCCTCTTGCCTTATCAGGCTATTAAAAAGTGTCAGCTATTTCTAGTTTCACTGGACATCAAGAAGAACAGGAATAAGATAGCATTTCTATCCACAAAGCCCTGGTGTCATGAGCTCTCAAAGGTTTATAAGCATTTGTGTCACACCAACTTGCTTTGTCAATCTCCGAGTCAAAATAAGAAGAAACAACAAAAGATTGGTTTCAAGGCATCTTAGAGTCTTTGCAACTTTGTTTTAAAAATGAAAATGACTGGGAAATTAAATTTTTCCCCAGAATCTAACTGGCTATAAGCTTGCTTGAAGGGAAAGCTTGTCGTTCTAGATGTGGGCACTGAAGTGATTTCTATTGCTTCTCTTTCTCCACCCACATCTCCCTACAAACATTCCTTGATATTTTACATCCAAACTTTGACTCTTGTACGTAATGTATGCACACAGTAGAGACCAGGAATCCCACATTCCGACTTCAAGGCCCCCAATAGTAACATACCTCATGGAGAAGCCTCATGGGTTAAGGAAGAAATAAACACACAGCAGAACAGGGGACTATGACCTTATTAAATTATTCAAACTCAATATTTTAAGTGCTGAAGATAAATATCTGCTCCATAAGCTGAAGATCGCACCACCAAAGTGATAGCTATGTGAGGTCAGTCACTTGTTAATTAGTTAGCTTTCACCATTCCACGGTGTGTATATATACTTCAAAACATCCTGTGGTACATAATGAAAACATTCAATGTGATCTGTTCATGTCAAAAACGTCTGCCGCTTATATTGGGCTATCAAATGCCAGTTTGCAGTTTCAGTAAACAAGAAAAACTATAAATAAAGTACGTGGCATGTCCTTGGCTTCATTAGATGCATGTTTGTTCAGGAACATTTGTTACTCATGAACAGAAATTATTTTCAAAGCCTTAGAGTGGGCGCTCTTAAAGTGGGGTCCTCCAATTGTTGCCAGGTCCTCGCAGTCACTTGTCTGGCAGACAGTGGCAGTTTCAAAGGGGGGGGAAGACACTAGAAATTATGCTCTACACTTTTTACAAACTTGAGGTATATATATGTAATAACATTAATTATGTTTTCTATTTGCTTCGGGTTTTGGGTATCTTGCTTTATTTCTTTTAATTGAAAAGTAAAAGCTGTATATATTTATGCTGTACATCATGATGTTTGATATATTTATGCATTGTGGAATGACTAAAGTTCATCTATTTAATATATGCATTACCTCATATACTTTTTGTGATGAAAACATTTCAAATTTACTTTCTTAGCAATTTCAAGTATACAATATAATAATTAAGTATAGTTGTTATGCTATACATTAAGTCTTTAGAGATTATTTATCCTGAATAATTTAAACTTTGAACCCTTTGACCAATATCATCTCCCTATTTCCCATAATCCCAGGGCCTGACAACCACTATTCTATGGCTCAGCTTTCATGAATTTAAATTTCTAGATTCTAAGTGTAAGTGAGATCATATGGTATTTTTTTTTCTATGTCTTGCTTATTACACTTATCATAATGTTCTCCAGGTTCGTTCACACCATTGAAAATGACAGGATTTCATTCTTTTTAAGGTTTAATAATATTCCATTGTATATACAAACCCACAAAATTTTCTTTATCCATCTATCTATGACTGCAAATCTTGGCTGAAGTGAACATGGGAATGCAGATATTTCTTTGACATACTGATTTCATTTTCTTTGGATTTATATTCAAAATACACTATAAATATACATATCCTGATGTCTGTGACAGTCAATGTCATCCTGACAGCTGTGAACTAATGTCATTGTGTTTTGATTTGCCTTTCCCTGACAATGAGTAATATTGAGAAACTTTTCATAAACCTGTTGACCATTTGTAGGTCTTCTGGCAGTCAAAGTTTTATCTAAATCAGATATAGGTCAGACTCAAGACATTATTTATCCCAAGAGGAAATTATCTTCATGTGTGAGCCTGTGAAATTAAACAAATTGCATGATTCCCAAGTAATGGAATAGATATTCCCATTCCAAAAGGGAGAAATAGGCAAGAAGAAAGGAATAAGAGTTTCCATGCAAATCCAAAACTCAGCTGTGCAAACAGCATCAAATCCCAAGGTTGAAGAATAATCTTTCTTGATTCCATGTCTCAGTTTCTGGGAACACAAAGGTGGGATTAAGGGCTCCAAGGTTGGCAGTCCCAACTCTCTGGCTGGCTGGGCTCAGAATATGCAGCAGCTCTAATGGGTTGGAGTCTTGTGCCTGCAGTTCTTCTAGGCAGCAGCTACATTGATACCGCGACAGTTCTGGGTCTCTGCGGTATCTCCAGCCTTATAGATCTTCATGGAATGGTTCTAGTGGGAACTCTTTGTAGCAGGACTACCCCTGTGACAAGTCTCTGCCTGGGCCTTGAGGCTATTTGTGACAGCCTTTGGACTACGCCTCTGACACTCTGAGAATTAACGTCAGACCCAGGTGGACTTTGCCAGGATTTACTGCCTGATCCCTCCAGGGTCATCCTTACCTACATCTGGGCTGGCTTGAGCCTTGGAGTGGCTGGTCAGGGAGAGTTGCAGTTCACTGCATGGGCAGACATTTGATTGGCATGAGGCAGTGAATGATTTTCAGAAAAGGGAAGGAAGGACATCTGTGGTTAGGCCATCTGAGTTTTGGGAGGACCAGGGCAAGAGGGAGGTTGGAAATCTAGAGGCAGACAGAAAGCTACCTTGAATTTAGTCAAGGAGAGAGAAATATTAAGGCTTTCTTGGTCAGTAGATTTAATTTTAATGGTTACCACCAGATTATTTTTTCTAAGATCTGCAACAATTCATATTTCACCATTTTCCTACCTTTCAATATTATAAAGATTATACTATTTTAAACTTTTACAATATGGTAGGTAAAAGGTATTATTTTATTGATGTTGAAATTTGTATTTTCCCCACTATCAAGATGTCTGAGCATCTTCTGGCCATTGGAATAGATCTTTTCTGTGAATGTAATATCTACCCAATTTCTCTTCTCCTTGGTTGTCCTAAATTTTTCTTTAATTTTTTTTGAAGTTTTTGGCCAGGGCTGGGTTTGAACCTGCCACCTCTGGCATATGGGGCCGGCGCCCTACTCCTTTGAGCCACAGGCGCTGCCCTGGTTGTCCTAAATTTTTATTTGCATCATTATGTGTTTTATTTAATACGTGGTTGTTTATAGACTTTTATCAAGATTTCTAATATTAAACCAAGTATTTATTGGTTTAATATTTTTGATAAAATATTTTCTGAATGCTTACCTGATGTCAGAGGGACAGGCAAAACAATTAACTGCAAAGAGCAAGGGGGCACCTTTTGGGATGATGACAAAATATTCTATATCTTAATTGTGGCAAAGGTTATATGAGTGAATATATTCATTAAAACTGATCAGACCATACACTTAAACTGAGTGAAATTTATTATATGTAAATTATACTTCCATAAACCTAGTGTGAGAAGACTAACAGGAAAACAATCTCGGCTCAGTGCTCATAGCTCGGCGGTCATGGCGTCGGCCACATACACCAAGGCTAGCGGGTTTGAACCCAGCCCGGGTCAGCTAAGCAACAATGACAACTGCAAGAGAAAAATAGTGTTGTGGCGGGCACCTGTAGTCCTAGCTACTTGGGAGGCTGAGGCAAGAGAATCTCTTAAGCCCAAGAGTTTGAGGTTGCTGTGAGCTGTGATGCTATGGCACTCTACTGAGGGAGACACAATGAGACGCTGTCTCAAAAAAAAAAAAAATCTTAGCAAAGGATACAATTACAGTTTATGCATTTCACTGTATGCAAATTTTATATGTAAAAAAGAAAAACCCAGAAAATATTGAATGAATTTTAGTTAATGAATAGTTAATAAACATTGAATATTCCCATGAATGGACTGATGCCTTTAATTTACTGTGAAATACACCAAAAATATGATAGATGGGTGGATAAAGGTGCAGACAGATGGACAGAGGTTGATAAAACAAATATAGTAAAATGGTGATTTAAGGAGTGGGTGTATAAATGTTTACTCCAAACTCAAACTTGCTAAAGACTGGAAAATTTTCAAAATACGTTTCATAATAAAATATCTCTAAATACTTAGGTTATTCTATGGTATAATAAAATTTATTCTAAATTTAGCTGTTTATGTGATAGAATTCTAAGGGAATCTCAAGATTCCCACCCTCTGGCATATGTTAATCTTGGACCAGTTATCCAATCAATCAGAAGTCTAACCGCAGGGGCAGTGAAGGAATTGTGTAGGTATAATGAATGTCCCAGATCAGTGAGTTTTCAGACAGTGAGATAATCCTCAGTGGGCCCAGTCCGGTGAGTGCCTTCAAGGCGTATTCTAACGCCATTGTTGGCTCACTTGCTCCAATGTTCTTAGGACTCATGTTCCTGCTCTAGCATCTTTGGTATCTTGGCTTGATCCTACAAAAGGTTGAAACAGGTAATGTAGCAACCATAGTTTCTCTTGCTTCTTTTGACTTTCTCTCTTTTTTTTTTTCCTTTCTGTTTTTTGTTCCTTTCCTCTGTCCTGAAATGTAGCTGACGGACAAGCCTGAAGATTTATAAAACCAGCTCCCCAAAGCACTCTTCTGAGATCTCACCAATGATTCAGAGCAAGCGGCATGAACTGCAGCAACACCACCAAAATCAAAACCAGAATAATCTCCAACTAATCCAGCAAAAACTGCTACTTGGGCCAAACCACAGTATGCGTACCCCTCTCTTCTTCTCAGCCAGTATAAGCACAACTCTACTCTGATTGAGGAAGTCACTTGTTGTTCAAATGCCCCCCACCCCACCCCCATGCTCTCAGGCGAATAAAGTCTCCTAACGCTATTAGGGTCATGTAGACTATTTTTTTTTAATCAAGAATTATCACTTTATAATTGCAGAATTGTTTCCCCATTCCCAACAGAGCAGGGAGTGACAACATTCAGGGGCAGAGGAAGTTTTTCTCCTGTGTGTATTTTTATTGAGGAAAAAACTCTTTCCCAGAGTCTGAGTCAGACACCCTTCTCAGATCCCTGTGGCCAGGACTGAGTCACATTCTCACGTCCTGCTGCAGTGAAAGTTAGAAAGCTGATTAGCCAATATTTTTAGCTCCTCTAATGGGAGATAAGCCAGAAAAGAAGACTGGGGGTGGGAAGAATAGCTGCAGAGAGCACAGCCATGAGTGTGTATCACTGCACTTTCCAAAATACTATTGAATATATCACAGCATTTGAAGTAGTCAGGATGCTCAACTTTATAGGTTTATGAACTTTCACAGTTCTGTAAGAGGATTTTCTCTAATATTTTGATTATAGTAAGAAAATTTTTTCACAAAAGCCAAAATATTTTAACATATATAATTGAATCTTTCCCCATCAGAAAATCAGTTTGCAGAAAGCCACGAGCAGATTGTACACGTGAAATGTAAATGCTGGCATGCAGTGCTGGAGAAAAATAATCAATATAAATCTGTACCAAGCACCATTATCAAAAGTGAAACAAGATGATTAATTAGTATCTTAATCTCATTAACAATGAGCTTCATGTGCCAGCCCCGGAGCCAAACTAGGAAGCCAGAAACAAAGACTCCTCTTTTATGTCTGTTTTTCAAGGATGTGTTTCTGTTCAGGTCAATATCCATCACAGGTGCCTCGCTAGCAAAATAAGCAGTGTTGCTATGCGACAGAAAAAAATGATGTTCAAGAAAGCCACCTCTTAGAAGCAATAGCTGACAAGAGGGCTGTTGCTAAGTGTCACTTGGCATGCATATGAAACTGTACTTTGGGATTGTCTGCTGGTTAGTATGTCATGCCGCTCTGCACTGATAAGGTTTTTAAGGTTGAATAAAAGGTAAGAAACGGGATGAAATATGGCCATTTCCAACTGTTTTCCCTAGCTGGCCCAAAGAGGACAACCAGATGATGGCTCTCACATGTGAGGCACAAACACCAATCAGTTACCATGACTGCAGTTTTTGTCAAGTAGACTCTTCCTGCCTACGTAGCAATTATGTATTTTCTCCTATTCCTACCAGGGGAATAGGAGAAATCAGGAGACACAATAACATGTAAATAGAAGCTGTTGTAAACTTATTGCCACAATAATCATGCATTAGAAACCACCCTAAATCTCAAGAGACTTATGGAGACTTACCCTCCATGATATCACACATCACATATAAAAATTAACTTGAGTTATAGACCTAAAGGTCTAATCTAAAGCTATAAATTACCTAACAGAAATCATAGAGTATCTTTGTGACCTTTGGATAGAAAAAACATTTCTTAGATGAGATGCAAAAATCACAAACAAAAAAAGAAAATATTAATAAACTGGATTTTATCAAAATGAAAAAGTCTCTTCTTATAAACTGATAAGAAAGGAAAAACACAAGCCACAGATTAGGAGCAAATATTTCCAAAACACTTATATGTGTATACACACACACATATGATTGGCATTCAGAATATATAAACAAAACTCACAAAACTCAATAATATGGAAATAAACAATCCAATTAAAAATTGGGAACAGATTTTAAGGATACTTCAAAGAAGATTAAACATTTTAAATATGGAGAGCAAATAATTTTGTGAAAAGAAGCTCAACATCGTTAGTCATTAGAAAAATCTAAATTAAAACCTAATGAGATGCTACTTCATGTCCATAGCAATCTAAATAAATCAGAACAATAAAACCAAGAAAAATTCCATTCTGACAGTACTAAGACCCATTTGAGGTGTGGAGCAATTGGAACATTCATATATTGTTGAAGAATGTATTATGGTACAGTCATTCCATAGAACAGTTTGCAAGTCACTTACAATGTTAAACATACATTTAACTCTGCAATCTCTTCTGGATATTTACTAAAAAGAAGTAAAATGGCTTGCCCACACAAGGCATACATTTATAAATAGTTTTATTCTTAACATCTCCCAAATAGAAACATTCCAGATGCCTATCAGCTGGTGATGGAAAAACCAGCTGTGTTAAATACATATGATAATTCATTACACAGAAATTAAAAGAATATACCACTGATAAGTGCAAAAATATAAGTGAATCTTAAATTCATTATGGTAAGTCAAAGCAACCAAACTGAACAAAGCTTCGTACTATATGATTCCATTTATATGACTGTTTGAAAAATTCAAAACTACAAGGAAAAATGAACAAATAAGTTGCCAGGAACTCAGGATGAGAGGAGGGTGATTGTTCATAATGGGGCACAAAAGAATGTTTTATGATGATAGAAAATTCTATATATTTATTCTGATGGTGATTATGTAAATACATTAAATATGTGATGGTAGTTATGTAAACGCATAAAATACTACACTTAAAAGGGTGAATGAATTTATAATCCTGACTCTCTAATGCAATGAAAGAACATTCATTTGCTTACAGTCATTTTGTCTCACAGTTCAGTGGGTCATGTGCAGAAATTTTGCCCCAAGTTGCTATTACCAAGAAGACTCTAGTTCTTAGTGTTTATTTTCTTGGAATTAATGGGCTAGCTGGGTCATTTTTCTTTTATGAGAGTAGCATTTTAAAGTTCCTGCTTTCATAAGGTCTTCCAACATCTCACTGGCTAAAACCATCACTTGGGGAGCCCAAAGTCAATGATAGATTAGACCAGTGAAAATGTAAAATTATGTAGCAAAAGGCTTAGACACAGGGAAGAGTGGATAATTGGATCCAAATTTCAATTCACCTCACTACCTAAGCCAAATTGGTTGTGCACAATTCTAAGGAGCTTGTAGTAAATGTTTGGATGTGGTTTGTCAAAATGCACATTGAAATTTGATTCCCAGTGTGACAATTTGGGGGGGTGGGGCCTCATGGGAAGTATTTAGGTCATGGGGCAGATCCCTCTTGAGTGGGTTTAATGCCCTCTCCGAGGACTGAATTCTTACTCTTCTGGGTTATTTACCATGAGAGTGGGTTGTTCTGCTATGCTCTTGGACTTTCCAGACACTAGAATCATGAGCTAAACAAACCTCTTTTCTCTATAATTACCTGGCTTGAGATATTCTGTGATAGCCACATTAAAAAAAGACAGTGAGTAATGATTGCCATCAATAATTAGATAATGGTGACATTAGCTAATTTACCACCACTACACTAGCAGGTTATAAAGAAAGAAAATCCTAGGCCAAATTTCACTGTATATACTAACAGTTATTGAATGAATATTGTTTACAGAAAGACAGAAAATAGCTTACATAATCTCTCCTGTCAGTTTAATAAATTTCCATTTCTTATCTTTTTTAATCTGATATTTCATGAATAGTTTACTTGAGGAAGTACAGTAATATTCTAGATGTAGGATTCTGTACCCTTAGAGATGACTTATAATTATCACTGGCCAACTAAAATTCTCCATGCCAATAGACAGACAAAGGATTATTTGAGAATCGAGGCTCAGGAATTTCTCCCAAGTGTGCAGGCTTCAAGGCTCGCTAGATGCCTCTCCCCTATTCAGTTAGTGGTGGAGAGTCTAAAACATTTTAGCTCATCTACTTATTCTTATGATTGTTAATTTCACCAATGAGATCTCACTTTCAATGTTTCTTATGCCAATTATCAAGCCACTAATTTTACCTATGAATCTCTTTATCTAAAACTGAATTGTAATCTATAGCCATACTAACCTGAACATGCTCAACCTCATTTAAAATTGAATTGTACAGGATGGGACCAGAAATAATGATCAATGAAATAATGAATTGATGAAATATGTGTACTTCAGTAGTATCTTCTTCTGAAATGAAGCTTTCCTGATTAAAGGCCAAGTGACAATCCCTGGGATGTGAACCCTTGATTATATTACATAGCAATTGATAACACCCAAGGTGTAGCTGGCCTGACACTAATAATATATATAAAAATCACAATGTCTGTGCTGTAGCACTTAAAGGCAAATGACATGAAAGACACGTCTGTGTGTGTTTTGTAGCTACCATGCTAAACTGGGGTTCCAATTCCAGAGTGGCTAGCAACCCTATCCTATCAGAAAACGAAGGGGAATTGGATGTGGATGTCTACAGCGTGCCTCTCTCAGAACATTCTTTAAGGTGGTGGACAACCTATTGCCTAGTTATCTGACCCATATCTAATTTATGCCTGCAAGACCATCTCTCAAATACATACAAAACCATGGATATATAAATGACCACTCACAGATATATCGAGTTTTCACTTTTAAAAGTGAAGCATGTTGACTTAAAGAAGAAAATATCCAACCATAAAGTTGCAGTGTGGAGGAGGATACATCAGAATGATACTTTCCATTTACTTATTAGTGGATCCTTTGATGCATAGAGACTGAAACTCCATTAGAAATGTGAATAACCTTCTTCCTAATCAAGAAAATGAAAACTGTACTGCACCAAAATAGAAATTTCCTATGCTTCAAATATTACTAGGAAGAAAGTGGCAGAGTAGGAGAAAATATTTACAAATTATATATCTCATAAAGTATTCATTTCTAGAAACACAGTGGCCTCTCCTTTAGCTGTAGAGAATACATTCCAAGACCCCCAGTGGATGTCTGAAACTGTAGATAGTACTAAGGCCTATCTGTGTATATACTATGCTCTTTTTTGATTTCATACTACTTAGAATAGAGTGAAATTTGAAACTTACAGTTTATTTCCAAAACTTTCCATTTAATGTTTTTGAGCTTTAGTTGATCATGGGTAACTAAATCAATGGAAAGTGAAACCATGAATAATGAGGGACTATTGTATAAAGAATTCTTACAACACAATAATAAAAAGACAAATAACACAATTAAAGAAGGGCAAAGGATTTAAATAGATATTTCTCCAAAGATATATAAATGACCAAAAAGCACACAAAAATATGCAAATATGTTCAGCCTCATTAGTCAACAGAGAACTTCAAATCAAAGCAGTAATGAGACACCTCTTATTACTCACTAGGATGGCTATAACCAAAAATAAGATAATAACGAGCATTGGCAAGGATGTGGAGAACAGAAAATACTCATAGACTGCCTGTGAGGATGTGACATGGGCAGCCATTTTGGCAAATAGTCTGGCACTTACTGAAGCGATTCATCATAAAACTGACCTATGATCCAGGAATTCTGCTTTAGGTAAACACATGTATTTGCAGGAAATGAAGACATAAGTCAACACAAAAATGTATTCATAAAGTCTCATCAAAACATTACTTATAATAGCCAAAAGAGAGAAATCACCCAAATTTTAATCAACTGAACAAAGGATGAAAGATGTGATGTATCCATAGAATGAAACATTAGCTGGCCATAAAAGGGAATGAAGCACCAGTGCACGCTACAACCTGGATAAAGCTTGGAAACATTATGCTAAGTGAAAGACATCAGTCGCTAAAGCTCACATATTACATGATTCCATTTATATGAAATATAAAAGATAAGCAAATTCTTAGAAACTAGATTAGAATTAGTTTAAGGCTCAGTGAAATAGGGAGATGGGACTTCCTTTTCCAAGTCACAAAAATGCTCCAGATTGAATGTGGTAATGGTTGCCTATATCTGTGAATATACTAAAAGCCACTGAATTGTGCACCTTAAATGCATGGATTGTATGGTATGTAAACTATATTTCAATGAAACTGGTATAAAATTTTTATTGTAGGGTCCATCCTATGGATTATAACATGCATAATCAACATTTTAAAGTTTATCTTAGAAGAAGAAAATTAAAATGGAATATTTCGTGATCAATCCATGGAGGGAAACAGCTGTCCTTATCCCTTAAAATTTTTTCATGGCTCACTATTCATAATTCAAAACCAAAACTCTAAAGACGATATTGAAATGTTTGCCAAGCACATCGAGTTCTCTGAGATAAGGATTTGTGTAACCACAAGACAAAATAAAGATGACAGGAACATCCAAGAAAAGGTGCTCTGAAATCTTATTTCAGGAAAAATACAGTTATTTCATTATCTTAGAAAACATGATTAGCCCCTGCTGATTTGAACAAGCAAGGCTTTTCTGGAAACGAAATGTTTCTTTGACTTTGTTCTTCCAAGTACTGACTGGGGAGAGGTCATGCTAGCCAAACATCTGCGGCTATAGAAGGAGAAATGGGCCCAGTCATAAAATACTGTGACTTTGAATGAAATAGATGATGTTTAATCTTCTTAAAAATCTTCTATTTGCAGAAGATACACTTCACAGTGTCAATGAAGCAACGGATAAAAGTTTAGAAACACACATAAAATGTAATTCTTAAAGATAGCCATAGATCTTTCATCACATTCTACAGCAATCATTCCATAGAATTTTGCTTTGAATGGCACTTCATTCAGAATTGCGCATTTGCTGTCATGTATTTTTACTTTCACACAACAAAAGAAAACACATACACTTTTTAAGAAGAGAAACGTTCACTCTGAATAATGCCTCCCTTCCAATATTTTTCATAGTTCCTAAGCAGAAAATGTTTACTTGATTTTACCAAGAGATACAAATGGTTACAATAAAAGAACTGGTCACTTCTCAGTAACCGGTGGTAGGCAAAGCTGGTCAGCAAGCATACTTCTTCTTAATCTCCCTGGTCTAGAAGTACAATCCTGTTACCAGGCCCAATACGCCTGTTACCTTTGGTTGGGTTGGATGGAAGGTAAACAGGTGGCAAGGAGATAGCTAAGGGTGGAGAACAGGAACCAAACTGTAGCTAGGAACCAAATTGCAGCTAGGAACTATTCCCCAGTGGGAGCATACATAGTAGAAAGTTCCTAGTGACCTGTAATTGACCTAGAGCTCAGTATCATCCAATTAAACCTGGATAATCTACTGTATAACCCCGACCTGTCAATCACCCCCAAAGCAAGGAACAACAACCAATCGTACCAGGAGAAAGGCGGGACAAACTAGTGAGCTATGAAAGGCCATGTGTTCAGACCCTGGGTCTTTCTCCACCTGTGGAGACTGGTCGGTTTCTCTCTCCCGGACAGGTTTTCACTCTGTGCAACATCCGGCTTTACTTTCATTCATTCCTGTATGTGATACACTGTTTACATAAGATTGCTTCTAAAACCCAACTATAGCACAAGAATACAGGGAAAAGGGA
>CAUYRH010012857.1:0-43584 GCA_963574655.1 Perodicticus potto | reverse complement strand
GCTCATGGCTTGGAAGAATCAACATTGTTAAAATGTCTATACTACCCAAAGCAATATATAATTTTAATGCAATTCCTATCAAAGGTGCATTGTCATATTTTAAAGATCTCGAAAAAATAATACTTCGTTTTATATGGAATCAGAAAAATCCTCGAAGAGCCCAGACATTACTCAGAAATAAAAACAAAGCAGGAGGAATCACGCTACCAGACCTGAGACTCTACTATAAATCGATAGTGATCAAAACAGCATGGTACTGGCACAAAAACAGAGAGGCAGATGTTTGGAACAGAATAGAGAACCAAGAAATGAATCCAGCTACTTACCGTTATTTAATCTTTGACAAGCCAATTAAAAACATTCAGTGGGGGAAAGACTCCCTATTTGGCAAATGGTGCTGGATGAACTGGCTGGCGACCTGTAGAAGACTAAAACTGGACCCACACCTCTCACCATTAACTAAGGTAGAATCTCACTGGATTAAAGATTTGAATTTAAGACATGAAACCATCAAAATATTAGAAGAAAGTGCAGGGAAACTCTTAAAGCAATTGGCTTGGGTGAATATTTTATGAGGAGGACTCCCCAGGCAATTGAAGCAGTATCAAAAATACACTACTAAGACCTGATCAAACTAAAAAGCTTCTGTACAGCTAAGAACATAGTCAGTATAGCAAACAGACAGCCCTCAGAATGGGAGAAAATATTTGCAGGTTATGCCTCCAACAAAGGCAGAGGCATTCTTTAATAACCAGAATCCACAGAGAACTCCAACGTATTAGCAAGAAAAGAACAAGTGATCCCATCTCAGGATGGGCAAAGGACTTGGAAGAGAAACTTCTCTGAAGAAGATAGGCGCACGGCCTACAGACACATGAAAAAATGCTCACTACCCTTAATCATTAGAGAAATGCAAATCCAATCTACTCTGAGATATCACCTAACTCCAGTAAGATTAGCCCACATGACAAAATCCCCAAACCAGAGATGTTGGCGTGGATGTGGAGAAAAGGGAACACTTCTACACTGCTGGTGGGAATGCACACTAATACATCCCCTTTGGAAGGATGTTTGGAGAGTACTTAGAGATCTAAAAATAGACCTTCCATTCGACCCTATAATTCCTTTACTAGGTATATACCCAGAAGACCAAAAATCACATTATAACAAAGACATCTGTACCAGAATGTTTACTGCAGCCCAATTCATAATTGCTAAGTCATGGAAGAAGCCCAAGTGCCCATCGACCCACGAATGGATTAATAAATTGTGGTATTCATATACCATGGAATACTATGCAGCCTTAAAGAAAGATGGAGACTTTACCTCTTTCATGTTTATATGGATGTAGCTGGAACATATTCTTCCTAGCAAAGTATCTCAAGAATGGAAGAAAAAGTATCCAATGTACTCAACCCTACTATGAAGCTAATTTAAAGGTTTCATATGAAGGCTATAAGCCATCTATAGCACAAGAATATGGGAAGGGGGGGTTTGGGGGGTGGTAGGAGGGTAATTGGTGGGGCCACACCTATGGTGCATCTTAGAAGGGTACAGGCAAAACTTACTAAATGCAGAATAAAATGTCTTCATACAATAACTAAGAAAATGCCATGAAGGGTATATTAAACAGTTTGATGAAAACATTTCAGATTATATATGAAGCCAGCACATTGTACCCCTTGACTGCACTAATGTACACAGCTATGATTTAATAAAAAAAAAAAGAAAAAAGAATGCCTTTAATTAAAAAGTCCAAAAACAACAGATACTGGCATGGATGCTGAAAGGAATGCTTATACACTGTTGGTGGGACTGCAAATTAGTACAACCTCTGTGGAAACCAGTATTGATATTCCTCAAAGAACTGAAACTAGACCTATCATATGATCTAGCAATCCCACTACTGGGTATTTACCCAAAGGGAAAGAAATCATTATATCAAAAATACACCTGTACTCAAATGCTTATTGCAGCATAATTCACAATTGCAAAGATGTAGAATCAACCCAAGTACTCATCAATTTGTGTGTAGATTAACAGAATGTGGTATGCGTATACTATGGAATACTACTCTGCCATGCAGAATAATGAATTAAGGCCTTTTGCAGCAATTTGGAAGGAAATGAAGACCATTATCCTAAGTAAAGTATCTAAAGAATGGCAAAAATAAACACCACATGTGTTTGCTATTAAATTGGAATTAACTGATGTGCAAACATGTAAACAGAAGGAAGTAAAACTCAGTGAAAATCAAGTAGGGAAGAGACAGGAGGAGAGGATGGACAAAAATGTACCTAACATGTACAATGAACACTATCTGGGTGAAGGGCACACTAATAACACCGACTCAAACATAAATAACAAATGTGGTCCATGTAACCAAAAATATTTGTATCTCTGTAATATTTTGAACTATCTAAAAGAATTATTTGGGCAAAAGTCATCTGGGGAATTGATGGGGGGGTTGAATTATAATAATATGGGTATAATATAATAAAATACACATATTATGTATTATACATGTACAGACACTCATAATGAACACTGAAAATTAGTACATTTCATTTATATACAGTTTACAGGGGAAAGGAAGGATTTTAAACAGATATTAAAAATTTTAGTGAAAAATATGTATGCTAAAGTAGTTAGAGGAATGAAGTGTACTACAACCTACTTTGTAATGTACCCCCAAAATAAAATTTTTGAATATAATAAGGGATGACAAAACAAGGATAAGAGGGATTGATAAAGGGATCGATCAAGGGATAGATATGTGAAAAAGCAATTATTGTAAAACATTAATTGTAGACTGAAGATAGTAGATATGTAAATGTTTACTCTATGGGGATGTTTACTTGTATAATCTTAGAACTTTTTGTTACATTTACCTTTTTTGCAATTAAATGTTTTTAATGAGAAGGTACGTAAGTCTACATAGGTCTAGTTTGGTTCAATAAACATCTATTGACCTGCTACAGTGTGCCAAGTAATATAATAGGTATCAAGGACTGAAATAGGAAGGAGTAGGTTAGGTAATGAAGATACCTATATGCCATAATAAGGAGCTTGGAAAGATACTTCAGGTAGATTACTCTGGAGGCCAGATTGGAGGAAGTGGTGGTAGTGACAGTGATAGGTATAAAGACAAAAGATAATAGTTAGGCAGCAACACTCCAGGTGAAAATGATTAAGATATAAATTATAATGGTTATAGGGCTAGTTTCTAGAGATAGTTAGGTGCAATAATCAACTGAACTTGATGATTGATTAGTTGTAAGTGGGTTGTAGGGAATTGAAAATGACAAAGATGGGTCGGTGCCCATAGCATAGTGGTTACATCGCCAGCCACATACAACAAGGGTGGCGGGTTTGAACCTGGCCTGGGCCAGCTAAACAATAGCTAAACAACTGCAACAAAAAAATAGCTGGGCGTGTTGCTGGGTGTCTGTAGTCCAGCTACTTGGGAAGCTGAGGCAAGAGAATCGCTTAAACCCAAGAATTTGAGGTTGCTGTGAGCTGTGCTGTGCCTAAGAGTTTGAGGTTTGGCTGGGCAATGCCTGTGGCTCAAGCGGGTAGGGCGCTGGCATATACTGAGGGTGGCGGGTTCAAACCTAACCCCAGCCAAACAGCAACAAAAAATTGCCAGGCATTGTGGTGGGCGCCCATAGTCCCAGCAACTTGGGAGGCTGAGGCAAGAGAATAGTCTAAGCCCAGGTGTTGGAGGTTGCTGTGAGCTGTGGGATGCCACAGCACTCTACCAAGGGTGATAAAGTGAGACTCTGTCTCAAAAAAATCCAAAACAACAAGAACAAAAAAAAAAACATGTAAGAAGGAACAGGTTTGGAGCTTGTGGCAAAATGATGAGTTTGACGTTGGACATACTAAATTTTGTGTTTTACCTAGTTGAAAAGTTACTTGTTCATTCATTTGTGTCTGTGTTATACACAACAGTTTGCAGTTTGGCTGGGGCCAGGTTTGAACCCGCCTCACCTCAGAATTCCATGCCTGTTGCAAATGATAAGATTTTGAGCAAGCCAGGCATGGCGGCTCACACCTATAATCCTAGCACTCTGGGAGGCCAAGGTGGGTAGATTGCCTGAGCTCACAAGCTGGAAAACAGCCTATGCCAGAGTGAGACCTTGTCTCTAAAAATAGCTGGGCACTGTGGCAGGTGCCTGTAGTTCCAGCTACTTACTTGGGAGGCTGAGCAAGAGAATTGCGTAAGCCCAAGAGTTAGAGGTTGCTGTGAGCTGTGACACCACAGGCACTCTACTGAGGGCAACAAGTGAGAATCTGTCTTAAAAAAAAAAAAAAGATGTTGAGCGAAATAGGTACAGATACTACCTTTAAGAAACTTATAGCTTAGTGAAAGAGACAATTAAACCAGAAGTTATAATAAAAAATGGTGTTTATGGTGATAGGAGAAGTACAGAATGCTATGGAATGTCACAGAGGAATAATTGTGTTGTTCCAGCAATGAGTTAAGGCAGCAGGATATATCAAGTTTGAACTTTGGGATGGGAGCTGCATTAAAGGTATCAATTAATGTCTGTCTTTCTGTTGCTGATTCCTAAGAGTTGATGAAAATGTCAAGGGGTATTTTAGAGAATTGATGAGAATGTCAAGGGGTATTTGAGAGAAGAAAAGGCTAGAGGCAAGTAAAATGACTCATGGAGATATAAATAAAACAGAAAGGTTGAAGAACTAATAATGTGTGGTATAAAACTTTGTAGAAGCTAAATGTTTCAAGATGAAGAACATACTAGTATTAAATACTACGGAGAGCTCTAGTGAGTTAAGTACTAATAATTGTCCATTAGATTTGGAAGTTTGTAGATCATTGGGAACTTTAGTGGAAGCAGTTACAGTGAAGTGATGGTTAGTTAAAACACACAAAAAATGCTAATAGTACATATCATTATGGGCCACAACTTTTAATATAAGAAAAAAAGAACTATGAGAAAAAAATCCAAATTAAACTCCCTTTATCATTTTTTAGTTTTCTTTTACATTTCAGAGTATTATGAGGGTACAGATGATTAGGTTACATTGTTTGCATTTGTTAAGTAAAGTTCAAGCTATAGTTGTGTTTTTCACCCTGGAGGTGGACTGTAAATGCTTATATTGTGCCTGTTAGGTGAGAGCACACCAATCTTCCTCCCTCCTCCCTTCTCCTTTTTCCCTTTTTCTCCCCACCTGGGTTTAATTGTGTTTTTCTCTTGGTTGGGGGTGTATTTGTTTGGGTACTGGTTTCGTATATATTAGTACTGAATACATTGGATACTTTTTTATTCTTGTGATGCTTTACTAAAGAGAATGTTCTCCAATTCCATCCAGGTTAATAAAAAAGGTATAAAGTCTCCATCATTTTTTTAACTCCCTTTATCTTTCTTTTAAATTGGAACTATCAGTTAAAACTCATGTTTGTTCTTTTAAAAAAATATTTCTTTCCCGATCTGTCCATTAAAGTCTAAAAACCAAGATAACCACAGAGAAAATGGTAAAAAGAGAGATATAGTAGATTCCAGTTCTACTGGAAGGGGATTTATAATATGAGTCTGGGATATCATGTGTTATTTAAGTAAGGCAGCTTCCAAAACTAATGGGATCATATCGAAGAACATAGGAGCGGCTACACGTGCGTGCACACACATACACACACACATACACTGAACCAAAATGGAATCTAGACATTAACATGAAAGGCAAAAATGTAAATAACAGGAGAGTATCTGTATGACATTGGGAGTAGAGAAGGACATCTGAAACAATACATAAAGGGAAAGGATGGTACATTCTTTAATGTAGTCAAACTTTTCTTTATCAAAACTATAAAGACAGGGAAGAGACAAGTAACAACCAAGTAAAAGTCATTTGTAACATTGACAAAGAGTTAGTTTCCAGAACATAAAAATAACAACTACAAATCAGTGAGAAAAAGGCAAACAATGCAATAGAAAATGAGTAAAAGATAGGAAAAGGCATTTCAAGGAAGAAGAAATACAGTGACTGGAAACATATGAAGAGATGTTTAGCTGCATTAATTAGGCAAATGCAAATTAAAACTTTGGTGAGAAACCATTGCACTGCTACTAGGAATGGCAAAAATTTAGAAATCTGAGTTTTAAATCTAAGTATTAGCAAGATGTAGAGAAATGAAAACTCATATTTGTTTGGTAGGGATGCAAATTAGTAAAACTACTTTGGAATTATTTATTAAAATTAAAGATGTGGATTGCCTGTGACCAGAAATTTCACTCGTAAGTATACATCCTAGGGATGTGTAAAAATGTTCATAGCAGCACGGTTTGTGATTGAAAAAGCTAGAATCAACATAAATTCCCATTAACAATAGAAGAATAGGCCAGGCATGGTAGCTCATGCCTGGAATCCTAGCACCTTGGCAGGCCCAAGTGAGAGGATTGCTTGAGCTCAGGAGTTCGAGACCAGCCTGAGCAAAAGACTCCTGTCTCTACTAAAGATAGAAAAGGTAGATGTTGCTAACAGTCCCAGCTACTGGGTAAGCTGGGGCAGGAGGATAACTTGAACCCAAGAATCTGAGGTAGCAGTGAGCTATGATGATGCCACTGCATTCTAGTTGGAACCACACAGTGAGACTCTATTAAAAAAAAAAAAGATAGAAGAATGAGTAAACTGAGTAGAGTGGATTAATAAATTATGATATTCATTCAGTGAAATGCTATGGGCAGTAAAAATGAATACACCTAAACTGTACACATCAGCATGATGTATTAAAAAACATAATATTGAGTGGAAAAAAGTAACAAAATGAATGCACTATGTTTCTATTTACATAAAATTCAGAAAGAGATAAAACTAAATTAGATGTTATTTATGAATATAGCATCATATGGGAAAACTATAGGGACAAATGAGGGAAGGACAGCACAATATTGAAGATTGCAAGACTAGGTGGAGGGAGAAGAATGTAATTGAGGAGGGGCACCCAGGGGAAATCAAAGGTACTGTTAAAGTTAATAATTTTCTCTGGGCCAGGTATAGTGGCTCATACCTGTAATCCTAGTATTCTCAGGGGCCGAGGCAGGTGGATTGCTTGAGCTCAGGAGTTTGAGACCAGCCTGAACAAGAGCAAGACCTTGTCTCTACGAAAAATAGAAAAAACTAGACAGGTATTGTGGTGGGCACCTCTAGTCCTAGCTACTAGGGAGGCTGAAACAGGAGGATTGCTCAAGCCCAAGACAGTTTGAGGTTGCTGTGAACTATAATGTCACAGTGTATTATAAATGTGGCTCAACACAATTATATTAACTGAATTAAACACATAGGTGCTAAGACCAGTTCCAACCATATAATAAGCACTTCATAAATATTAGTGATAGTATTTTATTTTATCGAATATATTCAATTGGTTTAAACTGACCAATTTAAAGAATTAATAAAGAGAAATATGTTGAACAATGGTTAATAATTTGTAATGTAAATTAAAAGAAAATTATGTAAAGAACACAAATACTACTTCAAAATGTAGTCTATGAAAATTTCAAATTAAGACCTTTATATGACATAGTAATAGGTATAACTGGTATAAATGGCGTCTTGTACTTAATAACAAGTTCTAAACAAGAAATCAGAGGACTGGGAATAAAGTGTGGGTTAATACTAATCTGTGGGTTAATACTACTCAGTTAATACTAATCTGAACTCAGTACAATATCATCTGAACTCAAAGTCTTGTGATAAATTAGGTTACAATAAATTTCTATACTTTATTATCAGAGACAGAGTCTCACTCTGTTGTTGAGGCTGGAGTACAGTGACATAACATAGCTCACTGCAGCCTCAAACTCTTGGGTACAAGGGATCCTGTGTCTCAGTTTTTTTTGCAGTTTTTGGCCAGGGCTGGGTTTGAACCTGCTACCTCTGGCATATGGGGCAAGCGCCCTACTCCTTTGAGCCACAGGTGCCACCCAGCTTTTTTTTTTTTTTTTAGAGACACACTCTCACTTTGTCGCCCTGGGTAGAGTGCTGTGACAGCTCACAGCAACCTCCAGCTCTTGGGCTTAGGCGATTCTCTTGCCTCAGACTCCTGAGTAGCTGGGACTAAAGGCTCCCGCCACAAAACCCAGCTATTTTTTGTTGCAGTTTGGCCGAGGCCGGGTTTGAACCTGCCACCCTCGGCACATGGGGCCAGCACCCTACTCATTGAGCCACAGGCGCTGCCCGTGTCTCAGCTTCTTAATAGGTGGGTGTACAGGCACACACCACCATGCCTAGATGATTTTTCTTATTTTATGTAAAGATGGGGTGTCACTGTGTTCCCCAGGTTGGTTTGAACTGGTCTCAAGTAATTCTCTTGCTTTAGCCTCCCAGAATGTTAGGAATATAGGCGTGAGCAGCTGCACCTGGTATATTCTAAATTTAGTATACAAACTGATGTTTCCCTTATTCTGTATAAAAACACTTCCAGAAAGATTTTTGGAAGTGAATTTCTCCATTGGACCTTATGTATCCATGTATATCTAAGTGGAGATGTCTGCAAAGTTTTGGTGGGATACTATCTTTTTTAAAGCAAGCGTTCTAAAAAAGAAGCTATTTAAAATACATAAAATTTGAGGTAAAGTTTGTTTTTTAGAAAATTAAATGCAAAGTTTATGCATGTATATACAACTGCAATATGGATTATTTGCTGCCAAACTAGTCAAGATTATTTTATCTTCAATAGAGATCTGCTTACAGAGAGGTTGATTGAAGCAATAATGTTGATAATTATTATCATTAGTATAGTTCTATATCATTAAGTCCTACCATGCTGATGTTTACAACAGAGTTTTATAAAAATCCTTTGGGGTAAGCAGAATTATGTCTATTTTACAGATGAAGAAGTTGAGGCTAAAAAAGATGACATGATTTTTCCAGAGTTGTAATGCTCATAATTGTGGAATTGTCATTCAAACTCAAGTCTCATAACAAATCAGTTACTATGATAATCCACTGTGGGCTATATGATTAATAAAATTATAGGTATTTCTCTGATTTGTATGGAACCTTTTTGATATTCATATAATAGGAAATTGATATTTCTTTTCAGAAACCAGGAACTTAGATGTGATGACTTTCTAGGAACTTAAATGTGATTTCAGGGACAGAATATAGAGAGGGGTTCAGAATCACTCATCAGACCTATTTTGTTTCTAAGAGATGGGGTATTGCTGTCACCCAGGATTGCACAGAATGGTGCAATAATAGGTCACTGTAACCTGGAACTACTGGGCTCAACAGATCCCCCCACCTCAGCCTCCTGAATAGCTGGCACATGCCACCATGCTTGGCTAATGCTTTCTATTTTTTCAAAACTGCTGGCTTCAAGCACTCTTCCCATCTTGGCTTCCCAAAGTGCTGGGATTACAGGCATGAGCCACTGCACCTATACAAGATGTGATTTTTTAAATATGCATTACTTGTAAGAAGTATACCTAAATGTAAAAAAAAATGTATTTTATAATTTCATCATTATTATAAACCTTTAATTTTTTTATTTGGATAATTTCAAATATCCAAATTATATTTATAAATTGATAAATTTCTCATCACTCAGTTTCATAATTATCAATTCCTGATGACTCTTAATTCATCTATATCCCTTCTAACTTCCTCCCCACTAGATAATTTTGAATCAAATTCAAGATATATAGTTTCATTGGTACATATTCCATTATGAATAATTTTATTTTAAAAATAACTCCTTTAATACCACTTGGTAATACTGAAAAGTTGAATAGTTTTCTAGAAACTATTAATTTAGTTAATGCAGACAAATGCGCAGTGTTTCCTGAGCCAAAATAAATCAAAACTACATATAGTATTTAAATTAGAAGAGAAAAACAGTAAGAGAAAGTGTTTTACCTGTCTTCTATAGTCTTCTTCCAGTTCTCCTTCTAAAATAAAAGATCACAACATTAATTATCTTAAAATCAAATAAAACCTTAAAAAAATATTAATAAAATTAATTTTTATTAATAAAAAGTTTAAAATTAAAACTTTTATATTTATTCACTAAAAATGTAAATACCCCAAATAATCATAACTTAAATAAATTAAAATGCTGAAAACTAGAGAAAGTAAAAACTTTAACATAGTATGAAAACATACATACATACATGTATGGCTAATAACCGCACTGAAATCAAATGAGTAGACTATGTCTGTATGTTCTTTGTGTTTTTAAACTGATGCCTTAAAACAAATGTGGCAAGTGAGTTTCACCTAAATGCCAATTCTGGTTGATTAGTGGTGGTTACCTAGGGAACTGTGTTGAGTTTTATGAGGCTTGGGAAAGAAAACTATAATTGATGAGTTATGTTATCTGCTCTAATAGAAGCACTATTCCTGTAGTCATTGGCTTGGTACATCAAAATGATGCTTTTAAAAGAAACTTCCTTGCTTCATATGCTCAGGGAAAAAAGCTGTCGTAACTGCCACAATCTTAATTTTTCATTACTGATGGAAATTATTAATAGGTATTAATTTACATATTCTCATCTCTGGAACAAGTTATTGTGTATAATCAGTGGTATTTGTAAATCCCAATTGTTCCTCTTCTCTTCCAGCACTTAATGCTTACATATAATACTCATTTGTCACTAGACTTGTTTTTCCTTTAGTTTACCTTCCCAAGTACATTACATACTTACTGAACCTTCTTGGCAGCATCTAATTCCCCCTTTACTTCCTCCTCATAGTTGTAGCACCAAGTAATGTGTTGATGATGATTGTGTGTGTGCGTATGTATAAAAATATTTGTCTGTCATTGACTCAAAATTACTTTCTATTGGGGGCGTATTTTTTGTATTATTTAGAGTGCTTTCTTTTAATAATTTCATAACACTTGTAACATAATATAGCTTTATGCTACAAAATCTGTAATGTTTTCATAGTACATCTGAATTTTTAAAGATAATAAGATTGGCTCTTGCCTTTGGGAAGATAACTATTTACAACCTACAATAAAATAGTTATCCCTTCTTTGAATATCTCCAGGAGTATAAAATTAATAATTTCTATTAGAAACTGGTTCAACATTTTATTTTTCAATAAATTTAGTCAATAAATTCTTATGGCTAAACAAAACTAAAATCAAACTCTCCTGCTTTAATTTGGCATGTTTTAGAAAATTTCCCGTAAACCATAAAATATCCAGGGTCGTTTGTATGATTTTACACAGTAGTCATTACTTCTGTAATATTGACATTTTTAAGGTAAACAACTTCATTTTAAAAAACTTTTTAAAAAAGATATACATTTTTTTCATGTTAATCATTGTCAGTCTTCCTTGAATCTAAGCCAATGTCTTCATGTAAAGGATAATTAACTTTCATAGCAGAGGTTTTAAGATCTATAATCTAGATTCTAGATGGACATCTAAAGAGAGTGGTGTAGCAAAGTGATTGCTTCTAAGTCTGGTATGTTATAGACTTTTAAATGTATACCAATTCTGTTTATTTTTATCATAAAAGCCAGTGTTACTGCTTCATTTAGTTTCTTGTCAACTGTGACAGTACTCATTCCTTAACTGTATTTGTCTAGACGAGGGGCCCACATCACGTAAGGGTCAAACTGTAAATATTTTAGGCTTGGTGGGGTCAGAGGAAAAATTGAACATACTAGTACTTATATAACAAGACAGAAAAATTTCACAAAATTTTTATTGATGACATTCAAACTATAATAAAAATAATTGAATATTTTTTCTTTAAACAAATCCCCTAATGAGAATAGGAGGATAGCATTTCATTTCATTGGACTTCAAATTTATTATTCTTTCTCATCAAACTCCACTGCACATTTTTATTTTAATACTTATCTGATGAGATTTTATGTATTTCACCTCTGAAAATGTCTTTTCAAATAGTTAAGTACTAGCAAAAACTGATATCAATGAATAACACAGTATTTTATAGAATTCTATTATAGTCTTCTCCTGATATTTATCTTATAGCATGTTATTACCTTGCAGATTAATCACTTCCAGTTGAAAGTTAGATAGAAACTCCTCAGTTGGCACAGCTGATAGATTTTGAAATATGGAAATTCCTTTGCACTTTAACTCAGGTCCAGAAAACAATGCCAGAATTAGGGAGACTAGTTGTTCCAGTTTTCTGGGACCAAGTGGATTCTTAGGATTTGGGACTTTTAAGTGCTAAAAACTGGGACAGTTTCTTTTTTACTTTAGGTGGAACCATAGTATCAGCTGAGAAAATATACTTACTTCAGATCTTTGTGGGAAAATATTTATCTCATTTCTTGTTTTTACTGGTAGCACAATTTTGACATTACTTATGATTCACACAACATCAATAAACATTCAAATGGCTTTACTTCAGTATAAATTTCATATATAAGTATTGTTTTGCCTTCTAACTTTAGGGTGAAATCATTAAGAAATATTATGAAGTTTGAAGCAAAAGCTAATTTCCAAGCCATTCAGTTTGATAACAGTGGTTAATGGTGCTCCTTCTCATTCAGCAAAATTTCCATCTCAGCACAGAAATTATAACCTTGACTAATACAATTCATATTCATTAATTTGTTCTGACTGCATTCATCTTTTGGTAGTTTTGCAGATTACACATAGGCCAAAAGAGAGGACCAGATGTGTTATTTTTCTTTAATCTTCATTTTATTTTTTTAATTTTCAGATGGATACGAGTGAACAAATGTTTAGGTTACATTGTTTTTATTTCTGAGGTAAAGTTCAAGTTGTAGTTGAGCCCTCACCTGGCCACCTATATTAGAATAGGTACTTTAAAATTTTCTTTTTAACCTATTTGTATACTATTTCTTTTTCTTTACCTTTTTTTGGGGGAGGATACTGAGTCTCATTGTGTACCCCCTGGGTTGAGTGCTATGATGTCATCATAGTTCACTGCAACCTCAAACTCTTGGGCTCAAGCAATCTTCTTTGCCTCAGCCTCCTGGGTAACCAGGACTACAGGTGCTTGCCAGGACACCTGGCTAGTTGTTTTTGTTTGGTTTTTTAGTAGAGACAGGGGTTCACTCTTGCTCAGACTGGTTTCGAACTTCTGAGGTCAAGCAATCCACCTACCTTGGCCTCCCACTGTGCTGGGATTACAGGCATTAGCCACTGCGCTCCACTTTATTTGTTTACTATTTCTAAAATGGTTATTAGAGTTGACCAAGATCTAAATAGGAGAAAAGAGGATTCAGTGGTCTGAATACAAAGGAGGCAAAGATAAGAGTATTTCAAGGAAGGAGTAGTCAATGATGTCAAATGCTACTAGAGGTCATGTGGAAGAAATCTGGACAATGATCATTAGAGTAAGTCAATTGGAAACTATTAATCATTTCCAAAGTCAATATTTTTAGAAGTGTTGGGTAGAAGGAATTATTTAGGTATTGGGCAATGAGGAAGTAGAAACAGTTAAAAAATTGTGGAGTAGTGGAAAATAAGATCAGATAGAGATGGTATGGACAGATTATAAAAGGTCACTGTGTTAGTCTGTTTTCTGTTGCTTATAACAGACTATCTGCAACTGGGTGATCTATAAAGAGAAAATAATTATAGTCCAAGGGTGAGGGGCTATATCTGGCAGAAACCTTCTTGCTGGTTGAGAACTGTGATGGCAAAGGGGCTGAGTAAGCTAAAGTACTAGCTCAGGTCTTTTTTTCTTCTTATAAAGCCACTAGTTCCCTCCCATATAACCTGTTAATCCATTAACCGCATGAATCCATTCATAAATTAGGACTCACTACTCAATACTGCCACACTAGAAATTAAATTTCAGCATGAATTTTGGAGGGGATAGTCAAACCACAGCAGTCACTTTAAATGACAGTTTGGATAATGCATCAAAGCATTCTACTGTACTTCTACCATAGTTCTTTACTGTGAACACCTTATAAGCAGGAATTATGTCTTTTACCTACCTCTATTTCTACTGCATAATGTAGTTTCTGACACATAATGACACTTAATATCTGTTTGATTGTGGCATAAAGGAATTCAAGTCATGTTAAGTTTTTTCATAATGTCTCTCAAATTTATCTTTTTCTTTTCCTACTATCAATATTTTCACTCAGGCTTACTTTACTCCCAAATTATTTTAATAAGCTTGCCATTTGATGTTTCCTCTGCCATTTCTTTTCTTTTCTTTTTTTTGAGACAGAGTCTCAAGCTGTTGCCCTCAGTAGAGTGCTGTGGCATCACAGCTAACAGCAACCTCAAACTCTTGGGCTTAAGCAATTCTCTTGCCTCAGTCTCCCAAATAGCTGGGACTACAGGCACCCACCACAATGTTTGGCTATTTTCTGGTTGTAGTTGTCATTGTTGTTTGTCAGGCACAGGCTGGGTTAGAACCCGCTAGCTCCAGTGTATGTTGGCTGGCGCCCTAGCCACTAAGCTAAAGGTGCTGAGCCTTCTCTGACATTTCTCACTTTAGAATGAGGCCACCAGATTAGTATTCTTATACCATGCTTTTGATGATCTCATTTACCTGCCTACTTTCAAATCCATACACTACCAGTTGAAATAAATGTAAACTCCTTACACTGAAGTCTGTACACAATTTGGCCCCTAACCTACCTTTCAATCCTATCCTTCACTATTCTTTACACCTTAGCATTACTGGCCTTATGACATATTTAAAGCCATGATCTATTACTTAGTACAATGACTATCACTGTCAGAATGAAAAAAGGCATTTAGAAATAACTCATATTCTTCAATTACATTTCTTAAATACCATGGGGGAAACTCTATCAACTGCAGGGACACATTTTTTCTTTGAATATAGTCATTTTTTAATTGGAGTAGCCATTGACATTTAATTTCAACTTTCCTTCTGCCCTCATTGAATACCATTAACTTGTATTTTCCTCCAAATTCAAGGGAAAACAGAAACTTAGAGAGAAAATGCGATCTTTCCCCTACTGGGAATCATGTATTTTTAAATTATTAATACCAAAAGAATTGTTTTAATTGCTTATTCATTTGCTAGTGCTGTGTGAGAATCATTTTTAAAAATTTTAATTTCATAGATGAAGACAACTGAAGAGTTGAAGTGACCGTATTTAGGGTCAGAATTGGGACTATCTTACATAGACTTTCTGACATACAGCTAGTTGAACTCAGTTTAAGGAAAAAAAATCCTATGTTTGTACTATATACTTGGTATAATGTGATGCTTCTTAAAAATTCATCTTTTCTCCTACCCACTTTTCCACATGCTGAAGTTGCTCTCATGTATTTCCTTCCCTAAACTCTCCAGAAGAAAGCTTCATATAAAGGGTCTTAATTTTACTTGCCTCTCTGTCTTTCCCTTTCTTCTAAATTTTGCATTTCAAAATGTCAAAGACATTTCAGCAGAGTTGACCTCTTCTCAGAGGGAAAGGTGATAAAATGAGTGGGCTTCATTAATATCTTTATATTATATCTTAATTTCTTTAGAAGGGAGTGAGAAGGGGACATAGTGAGAACCCCCAAATGTTAATTACTTTTGCCCCTTTACAGGCAGTCATCTACATATATTATTTGTATTTTCTATATCTGGAATTTCTTTTGTATATTGAAAGTCTACTGATCTTTGAAGCTACCTGTTCAGCAGGACAGCTTGGCTAGCAGTGATTTCTGTTACTGTCATGCTGTTTTTTTCGTACTGCTTTTAGGGAGTATGTTACCTGTGATATGGTACTATGTACATTTGTTTCCTTTTCTACTGACTTGGGCAAGATTCATGCCATTTTTTTCAGTGACCCTCAGAGCCTGGCTATTCAAAGTGTAGTCTCCAAGATAGCAGCTTATCAAAGGAGAGCTTGTTAGAAATGCGGAATCATGGACCCACCTCAGACCTACTGAATCAGAATCAGCACTTTAATGAGATTCTCAAATTTATCCGCATTTATTTGTATGATCACTAAAATTTAGCCTTGCTATTATAATCACATTACTTGGTATTTTACATTACATCAGCCAAGAATAGTCTTATAACACATCAACTAGAAATGCTTAAGTTTTTCTTATTTATTTGCTGAAAGTTCTTGCAAGCTATGACATTGTTTTTCTGTTAAACTTTGAATACTTTGGGGACCTTGAATACCATTACCTTCTGTATTGCTTGTATTAGCCATCAAAGTTCCAGCACAGATCTCTTTCTCAACTCCATTCCTTCTGTCAGTTCCTTGTCTGTAGTATATGGGTATTTTAATTGGAAAGAAGATTAAAAATGAAAATTTTAAGGATTAGGAATAAATTACAAATTTTAGAGTATTGAATAGTTTCAAATTTCTGAGTTTTTAAAAAGTATAATTTAAATAAATTTCCCTGGATCCTTTCAAAAATATAGTAGTCATTTAAATACAACATAAAAATGATGCATTTTACATATATAGCTTTTTTACTTTTCTTTCTTCTTTTTCTTTTTTTTCTCAGAGACAGGGTCTTACCCTGTTGCCAAGGCTGGAGTACAGAGGTATAAGGATAGCTTGGTGCAGCTTCAAACTCTTGACCATAAGCATTCCTCTCTCCTCAGCCTCAGCTTCCCAAATAGTTGGGTCTACAGGCATAAGTCACCATGCCTGGCTAATTTAAAAAAAAAATTGTAGAGACAATATCTCACCATATTGGCCCAGGCTGGCCTTGAACTATATACAGTTTTGAGAAGACAGAATCATGGAACCCAAATGTGATGTGCTAAACTCCTGGTTATTACAAAAATAAAATGAATGGTAAAATTTTTATGTTAAATAAACAGTATTTTCCTAATTTAAAAAGTAATCTATTGTTAGTGTAGGAAAACCCCCCAAACTTAGAAAAAGAATACTAACACAATCCAACAAAAATTCTCTTTTGGATATTTAGCTACTGTACTTACTATTTATGCATCTTAAAAAATAAAGCTGAGATAATAATTCCTTATAAAATTTCATGTCATCTTTCACTTACTATATACATGCTATATTTGTTTTACAGTTTTTACTGTTACAATTATTATATATTTAAATTGACTTTCTTCAGATGTAGAGTTCTACGAATTTTAACAGATATTTAGATTTATGTTGTTATCACCACAATCAGAATACAAAACAGTTTCATCATGCCAAAAAACTTCCTTATTACATATATTTTTTATAGTCATACCATCCCTTATTCACAACCCCTGGCAACCATTGAAATCTCCATAACTATAATTTTGACTTCAAATCATATATTTTAGACTTCTGTGACTAAGTTTTGTCTTTAATATAATGACCTTAATATTCATCTCAAGTTGTTATGTGTATCAGTAGTTGGTTACTTTTTATTGTTGAGCAGCATTCCATTTTACGCATATACTAGCTTATTTATTCACCTGTTGAAAGAGATTTCTCAGTTTTTGAAAATTGTGAATAAAACTGCTGTAAATATTGATATACAGGTTCTTGTTTGACTACATTTTCATTTCTCTAGGGTAAATACTTAAGAATAGAATGGCTAAATCATATGGTAAATATATGTTTAACTTTATAAGAAACTGCTAAACTATTTCCCTGACTACCTGTACCATTTTGTATTCTCATCAAGAATGCATTGGAGTTCCAGTTATTTTGCACCCTTACTAGCACTTGGGAGTTGTCAGTATTTTTTAAAATTACAGACATTCTAATAGGTATGCAGGGATATCTCATCATTGTTTTAATTTGCATCTCCCCCATTGGCTAATGATGTTAAATATGTGTATGCGCTTATTTACCATTCATATATCTTTTTTTTTTAATTTTTTGAAATTTTTTTTTTTTTTGAGACAGAGCCTCAAGCTGTCACCCTGTATAGAGTGCTGTGGTATCACAGCTCACAGCAGCCTCCAATTCCTGGGCTCAATAGATTCTCCTGCCTCTGCCTCCCAAGTAGGTGGGACTACAGGCGCCCGCCACAACGCCCGACCATTTTTTGGTTGCAGCCATCGTTGTTTGGCAGGCCCAGGCTGGATTCGAACCCGCCAGCTCAGGTGTACATGGCTGGCACCTTAGCCTGTTGAGCCATAGGCCCCGAGCCTAACTTTTTGAAAATTTTTATTTCAAAAACACAAAAACAGAATTTCTTCACTTCAGTATGTGGTATATTGTATTTTCCAGTTTGTTCAATGCTCTAAAGCTCAAGGATGAATCTGCTTTCAATTGTACATGGGCCTGAAGCATGCTAGCTTTTGGCAAACAGGCAAGAGGCTCAACAAAAATCAAAATAGGAATAAGGCAGACTAAATGCAGGGCACATCTATAAACATATTTTACATTTGAAAATTACAATATCAGTAAAAGTGATACAGTTTACAGGTGAAATAAAACTATCTAGAATTGGCCTACTACAAGTTTCTGAACCTAGACCGATAACAATAACTTATTTATATATGTTATGTATAAAAAAGTTTTGTTTACATCAAGTGGAATCCATGCTTATACTTTTAAAATCTAAGCAGGGCAGAAATTCAGAATAAAAAGATATTTTTTCTGCTCTATTTTGAGACCATCAGCTTAATTCATGAACCACTTGTTAAAAGTCTCTAATAATCGGGGTGGCGCCTGTGGCTCAAGGAGTAGGGTGCCGGGTTCGAGCCTGGCCCTGGCCAAAAAACTGCCAAAAAAAGTCTCAAATAATCAACAGAACAAGAAAACTCATCCATACTACCAGTTGCTCAAAACTAGACATTTCTCATTTCTTAAGTAAAGGGGTAGAGCAAAAGTAGTTACTTTCTCCCCGAATGCCCCAGAGGATCCAGCCTACTTTTATTAGAAGACTACAACTCTTTATATAAATGCAGTGCTATTTTAATCTGTATTTAACATACATGGATATACTCATTTATTTGTGCGTGTGTGTGTGTGTGTATGTATGTATGTGTATAATGTGATGCTATGTCAAACAACTTGTTGTTATGCCACTAACAAACCAATCTTAATTGGACCCTTAATTTCTGCACAGACACAAATAAATTATTTTAGCATGCTATACACAAGCTCTAGTGTAACAGGATGGCAGTGTGATGATGAGACAGGGCTAATGCTCTTCTCTAACCAAAAGAAAAAAAATTTCTAGAATTCCACATTATTTTTCTTAAAAATACATTTTGCTATAGTACTAAAATATATTATTAAGATACAACTAGAAGCCAATAAGCTCAGAAATATAGTTTGCACGAAAACACACCTTCTATAGGCAGGGTTTATTACCTTTCACTGGCTAAAAACATGAAGTTTTAGTTTTTATGGACATTTTTCTTCCCCTTTTAGATTTTGCTGAGAAATTACAAAAGAATTTACAGAAAGGTACAGAAAATTCTCCTAGATGTTTGATGGGAAACAAGGAGATCTATGTCTCCTCAGCCAGACCACCACTATCTGGCAGGGGGAGATGAGGCCTGACAAACTCAGGTGCTGGGGTGGTTCACTCAGTTCCAGCCCTGCCCCTGATTGATGTTGCAGACAGAACAGAATAGAACAGAACAACTTAACAGAATTTGTTTCTGTCCCGGCTATATTACCCTGGGAATCAGATGCTGTTTAAGCAACTCAGTCCTGTCCGTGCCGCTGCCTGGTCTTGGCTGCCATTTGTGTTGGGGCGAATGGTCAGAACTTGGCACTCAGCTGTCAGTTCCAGCCTCTGGCTGCCCGTCTTTGTCTCAGCTATGATCCCCTGAGGGCTGGGTGTGTCTGAGGCTCAGTAAAGCAGTCCTCTGGGACAGGTCTGCCCTGGGAGTCTGCTGTCTCTGTGCACATGTATTCTAGTCCCCCGTGCTCTGCTTAGACCGGTACCGCCTTAGGCATACTCTTTACTCCTGGGGCCTGTGTTTCTGTCCCAGATCTGTTCTGCCAGTGGCTGCCACCAGAGAAGATGCCTGGCTTCCTCTGGTTGCCCAGAGAGACTGGGAGTGTCCTTTCAGAATATCCCCAGAGGTGTGAGCCCTATTGTTCCTGCTGCTGCGGCTGCTGCTCTGTGCCTCGGGGCGCCGCCTCTCCTGTATGGTTCCCTCTCAGCTGACTGTCCTCTCCTTTCTCCTGTGCCAGGGAATCAGCACAGATCAGCAACAGCCCATGCCCCGTCCACACCCCTCGAGAAAATGCCCAAGAATCTGGACTCCATGGGGGACAGGCTTCCAGATTGCAGGGTGAGAGTGGAGAGGAGTGCTGGGAGTTCAAAATTGCAGGTAGAGAATATATACCATTTTTATACAGTTTTATGCCTGGCAGGGGAGTGCCATGGCACCCTATTAGGGGAAGGAGGTCCGGTTTTTAGAGGGTCTCTCCCATGGGATAAAATGGGAGGATATTTGAACTCCACTGGCTTGTTTGTATGAAGTGTCCTGCGAGCCATTCTCATGGGGGAGGGGACTCTCGTCCACTTGGCAATGGATTTTGTACCTTTTGTTTGTATCCTTGGGGTTGCAGCTTGCCTCAGCAGGGTTGATGTATGTTCTTCAACCTTTTCTCTTGGCTCAGATCCAAACCATCGGCTTTCTTGCTAAACTTCTGTCCTTTAACTCTCCTTCTGGATGGGAGCCTCTGTGGAAAGCTGGCTCCAGTCGGCCATCTTGCCTCCACCCTATATATTCTTTTAATTAGAGGTAGAGTCTCTGTTACCCAGGCTGGCATAATCATAGCTAACTGCAGCCTTGAACTCCTGGGCTCATGTAATCCTCCTGTCTAATAGTATGATATGGCATCTTTAACTTTCATAGCACATCAGAAAAAGGATCATATTTCAAAAAATATTCAAGGACTTCATCATTTTCCCTGAGAGCTTCTATTAATGTTTTGATGGTAAACTCATTTATAGTTCTTTTTGTTATCCCTGTTGAACCTCTCTTCTTCAGTTAATGAGTTCCATTTCCTCATTTCTCAATGGTTTTACAGGAGTTCTGAACGCATCTTTAACATCCTTTTCATCAACTTCTTGAAATGTTCTTATTAAAGGATTTTTAGTTTTGAAATGTGCTTATACTGCTGTGTTGGGTGTTTAAGTAGCTGATAATCAGTAAAAATACTGATAAACTAAGACTATAGGTAGTCTGTAGGTAGTCAAAATATTGATAAACTAAGACTATAGATAAATGGTAGTATTCACTGGGTATTAAAGGATTTTTAGTTTTGAAATGAGCTTATATTGCTGTGTTGGGTGTTTAAGTAGCTGATAATCAGTAAAAATATTGATAAACTAAGACTATAGGTAGTCAAAATATTGATAAACTAAGACTATAGATAAATGGTAGTATTCACTGGGTATCCATCACAGATATGATTATGAGGAACTGAGTTTATCACCAGTTAACTCATAAAATACAAGATATTTCACATTAAGAGAACTATTGTTCTATGTAAACTTACAACTATAGGGTCTCAGATAATATCTGGGTAAGAATCACCTATAAATGAAATTTTATATATTTTAATCCAACTTATGAAGTTTGAATGTTCTGAGCTTTGAGGAAGAAAAGTACTATCCAAACACTAAATGTCGTATGGAGTTCACTAATTCAGATTAAGAGTTTCAAAATATATATATAAGGCTTTATATTACATACATGAAATTATACTTTCCATTTTTCATTTGAATAATTCTTTTTTTTTCCTTCTGAGATAGAGAGAGCCTCAAGCTGTCACCCTGGAGAGAGTGCTATGGCATCACAGCTCACAGCAACCTCCAATTCCTGGGCTCAAGCGATTCTCCTGCCTCTGCCTCCCAAGTAGCTGGGACTACAGGCGCCTACCACAACACCTGGCCATTTTTTGTTGCAGCCGTCATTGTTGTTTGGTGGGCCCAGGCTGGATTCGAACCTGCCAGCTCAGGTGTACGTGGCTGGCACCTTAGCCCGTTGAGCCACAGGCGCCAAGCCTGAATTAATTCTTAATTAATTAAAACAAAACAAAGCACTCCAAGCCAAAACACTACTCTTTAAAATACATAAGTTTTGGAACATTAGATTTTCTAAGATTTTTTTTTTTCTAGTTCTGGTACTGGAGAACTAACAGCAATTCCATAAAAGAACTATGAATCTGTAAAGCAGCTCATTTCTTCATAGCTTTTCTTGAGACACATTAAAGTCATGATAAAATGTAACTTCTCTTTCATAATACTGAGGATCAGAAAAAGAAACTAAGGAAATAGACCATGGTAAGTGGAGAGAAAATGAGAATATCCTTTTTGTTCTTCAACTCACATTGTCTTTGTCACATTATCGGCTTTCATAAACATAGTCACAGAGTCAGTGACAACCTATAAACATCTTTAGGTTGCCAAATTGTTGATCCCCTTTTATTTTTATGTTTTAAAGAACTTAAGATTGTCTGTCTTATTTGGAAATATGTTTAATATTGGCTTGTTTTAGACCTATCCCAAAGCTTAGAAAAAGTTCTCTGTCCTGTGTTCCTTGTTTTTATAGGCAGCAAACAAAACATCTGCTGGGCTTAATATAAACTTAACCAGTTTCATCTAATATACCTTCAAGCTACCTTAAGAGCTCAACACACTGAAAATGCTTAGAATAGTCCACATTTATTTCAGTTTCAGATGCAAAAATGGACTTCATAGACATATGCCATATGTTCTCCTTTCATGCCAAGTTAACAAGAATTAAAAGACTGAGATGAATAAACAAGGTCAACTTCTGCTGAGCCAAATTAGACAACGGAATAATTGTCAGATTTTCTGTTGGCAGGGACAGTTTGTTTTGAGCCAATCTTCATGAATTATAGGCTGTAATTTTATTTTTTCTGGTAGGTCTACTGCCAGGCATTCTGTTGACAATTTCTTTGTTGTGTAAACACTGAAAATTTTCATCAGTTATATTGTTTATAGGCACACACCAGGATTTTGAATAGATGAGTTTTTTTTGGTTCCAACTTAAATGAAAGCTGCTTAGATATGAATCAAATAAAATCAAGCCAAAATTTAACAGCTTTTAACAGGATAGTATTACATTTAGAATTTCTTAGGTATGAATGCAGATACAGTAAGTAGCAGGAAGCTAATTGGTACTTCAATTAATTTATAACAGTAAGTATCAAGGTAGTTAAATTTGCTGCAAATGCAAGGCTTATTTGTTCTACAATATAATTTTAGACCATGAAAGGGATAATCTAATATGAATGAGAAAATTGAGGCAGCCAGAAAAGTTGACTTATTAGAACTATAATAACTAGCTTGGGGCAGTCCCAAATCTAAAGTTAATCATTTTTAGTTTAGTTCTAGGATCCTTTATTTTATTTATTACATTGCCCTTCTCACCTTGTATGATTTCCGCCCCCCCTTCTACAGTGTTATTTCTTGGAGTTGTATAATTCTTTTTAGTTTCCAGGTCAAAAATACAAAAGAAGACACAATATGAATAGTATTATTAATGTCAAAGAGTAAAGTCTTAGCAGGTCAAAAAAATAAAAATCAACCCTTTGAATACTAGTAATAATAAGAATAAAATTAAACTTTCATAAACTAAATTTACCAAATATCATTGACTTGTATACTTACAATGGGTAAATTTTAGGATATATGTTAAGTTATGCCTGAATAAAATTGTTTTTAAAGAAATAAAGGAAGTAAGGCTTCCAGGTAGCTGAAGATAATAGTGGTTATCTATAAACAGAACATAATAAAGGGAAAAATAAAACTACATGACAAGCATGCTCTCAGCATGAACTGAAGACTGATAATGTCCACATTTTGAAATTATTATAAATAAAATGGAAAAAACAGCAAAATCCCAATGTATGATCTTATCTCTCTGGCTTCTGGTATTCTAGTAGATAAAAGCATGGGCTATAAGGAAAGTGCTTTAAGGGACCAGGTCATTTGAAGAGGCAGTTTTCAAAATGATTCCCATCAGGTGGGAGGAGGTCTTGAAGAGTAGGTGACACATGAGACAAAAAGAGAAGGGCACTTTCTGGCAACTGGGTATGAAGGACAAAGACGCGTAAGAGGAAAAACTTAAGAGTCCAAATGATGGTTCAGCACCCTCATTGGAATTTGTGGTGAGCTTAATTAGACCTTCCATAGTTCTTTCATTTCCAGGATCTCCCCGTTAAATTTTGGCTGGTCTGCCATTCTGTCATTTGCCCTAATCAGGAGAGCAGAATTGTAGCTTTTTCTCTGTTCATTTTCTGTCAAGTTGGTCACTTTTACTGACAATCAATTTGCTACTTTTTTTGCAATGCTGCTTGGGAGGGTTTTTTCCACCCTTACCTTCATACCAAGTCAGTGTTCATTTTCAAAGCCAGTCCTACTTAGGAATGGAGAGGAGGATGGGAGCAACCTCAGGCAAGAAAATCGCAGACTCCCAGTTTATTACTAGAAGTACATCAATTTTTTTCATGAATAAGTACCTCTCAATTTGTTGTCTGCCTTTGATTTTCAGAGCCCTGAAATGGTACAGTAGTTTTTGTCCAGTTTTATAATTATATTTTGGAGAGAGGATTTGCTAACATCTAAATAAACCCTGTCATTGGAAATCCTGCTTCTCTTTATTTACTGTTAATTTATGTAGTTTCAAGCATTTTTCTTGAGGATTTTATAGGTACATATTATGATTGATATATATGAGTTTCAGAATGTGACCTCTTTTCATAATTATAGCAAATAGTCAGGATCCTCAAGAACAGGAGTATAAGCTACAGACAAGCCAAATCTGGCCTGCTGCTTGTTTTTGTAAATAATAGTTTATTCTAACAGCCACTCTCATTCATTTATGTACTGCCTATGGCCAATTTCATACTCTAATAGCAGGATTGAGTAGCTGCTAGAGAGTCTGTAGGACTTAGGAAGCCTAAAATATTTGCTATTTGACTTTTTACACAAAAAAGATTGCTGACCCTTGCTTGAGAGCATTATCACCATCTTAATTAACATAATTATAACTATAAATAACACTATTAGTTTTGTTCTGTATTTTTAATTTCACATTTATGCTTTATCTTCTCAATAAAATCCACATGGCAGGCTACACAGATATTTATCATTTATCAGATTTCAAAAATTAATGGAACGATTATGTTAAAGAAGTTATGACTATATATAAGCTATAATTCACACTACATGTTCTGAAAAGTAGTATTTATTCAAGGTAATCTAATAATCCCAGAATTTAACAACAGAATAAAAATAGAAAATATTTTATAGTAACTTCATTTTGGCCTAGAATAAGATTCATGTTGACAATTTTATTTTCACATTCATTTCTGCCTCCATTATTGTCTGCTCTGAATGACCAAACTACGGCTAAGACTTAGCCATGAGAAATGGCACATTTTTTTCCCCTTGACATTCTGAAATATTCTTACTTAGCTATTATGATAATTTTCCATTTGAATAGGCAATATTTAACTTGTCCAATACTAAATACTTTTCTTTATGGAGCAATTTCTTTAGTTCAACATTTCTTACCTGCTAGAGGAGCCATTCAGTATTTGTTGAATAATATGTCTATGAGTTGAATGAAAGGGAGGAAAATTATCAGGACATAAGTCTTCCTCTTGAGGTGATAAAGATAGGCCATCAAAAGTGTCATTTAGCATACACATATCACCTCTGTCCAAGGGCCCCAGGAGTTCTGTTAAAAAATGATTAAGATATGAGTGATATACAAATACAGTTTCCACCAACTTCCTCATAAGGAAGACTGCAGAACTTTCACCTGTCCCAATAGAACTTTTTTTTTTTTAATTAAATCATAGCTGTGTACATTAGTGCAATCGTGGGGTACAGTGTGCTGGCTTCATATACAATCTGAAACGTTTCCCAATAGAACTTTTTTGTTTATTTTGTCAATGTCCTATGTAGCACACAATGGAAATCTGGTAGTCCCAGTCCTCTATCACTGACTAGAATGATGAATGTTTAAGTTCAGATTTTTTGAAATTAACTTTTATCTTTCCTATTCATAGTGTTTTTACTAGCACTTTACTAATCAGCTGTTCCTTTGTTGTCATTCAATTAACAGAATTTCATTATCTTAGAATATTGTAAGGAGTGATTATTTTAATCTTTCCAATGTAACACATAATTTTAAAAGGAAAGGAAAATATCTTTTTAAATATGTGATTTCAATTAGCATTTTAAAGTATGTAGGGAGATATAAAGAGTAATATTGGCAATTTTAGCAGGGCCTTGTTTTAAAATATTATTTGAAACATAATGAAGTTGTGAAAAGATATATTTGTTGTAAGAAACATACATCTTATTAAAAATGAAAAAATTCTTAGGACTACTGTGTGTGTATTTTTAAAAACTTTTTTTGTGGCACAAAACATAATTTTTACCATCTTAATCATTTTAAATGTACAGTTCAGTAGTATTAAGTATATTCACATTGTTGTACAAAAGTTTCTCAAACTTTTTCATCTTGCAAAGTTGAAACTGTACACATTAAACAATTCCATATTTAACCCCCTTTCAGCCCCTGATAAGCCCGATTTTATTTTCTGTTTAGGTGAATCTGATCACTTTAGATACCTTGTATAAGTGATATAAAGTATTTTTGTTTTAGGGACTGGCTTCTTTCACTTAGCATAATATCTTCAAGGTTTATCCATGTTGTATAGGAGAGCCTTCTTAAGGCTGAATAATATTCCTTGGTATGTATATACAATATTCTGTTTATTCACCTGTGGACATTTGGTTTGCTTCCACTTCCTTCATATTATACATGTTGCAACATAGATGTGTAGATATCTTGTTAAGACCCTGCTGTCAGTTCTTTTGGTTATATACTCAGAAATGGGATTCTCAGATTATACAGTAGTTCTATTTTTAATTTTTTGAGGAAACATAGTTCTGTTATCATTGAGGTTGCACCATGTTACTATCCCTCTAATGGTGTACAAGGGTTCTAATTTCTCAACATTCTCAACAATACTTGTTATTTTCTGTTTTCTGAAAATAGCCATCCTACGGGGTGGGAGGTAATATCTTGTAGTTTTGATTTGCATCTCCCCAGTGATTAGTGATGTTGAACATATTTTCATATGCTTGTTGGTCATTTGTATATCTTCACTGGAAATATGTGGAATCAGGTCTTTTGCCCATTTTTAATCAGGTCTTTTGTTTTGTGTCATAGAATCTCTTCATATAGTCTAGAATGGATATTAACCCTTTGTCAGATAATGTGATTTGCAAATACTTTCTTTCATTCTATAGGTCACTTTTTACTTCACTGGCACTTTGTTGTGTCCTTTCATGCATATAAGTTTTTAAGTTTGATAAAATCCTATTTGTAATCCCATGTGTCTATATTTGCTTTTGTTGTCTGTGCTTTTGGTGTCGTATCCAAAAAATCATTACTATATCCAATGTCATGATGCTTTTCTCCTATGTCTTCTTCTGTGAGAGTTTTATACTTTGGGGTCGTATATTTAGGTCTTTAATTCATTTTTAGTTAGTTTTTGTACATAATGTTAAAAGCATCCACGTGGATACCCAGTTTTCCTAGAACAATTTGTTGAAGAGACAGTTCTTTCTCCATTGAGTGGTCTTGACACACTTGTCAAGAATTATTTGACCATATAATTGGAGATTTATTTCTGAGTTCTTAATCCTGTTCTTTTCCATTGGGGTATATGTCTGTATTTATGGCAGTACACACTATTTGGATTGCAGTACTTTTGTTTTAGAATTGGTGCATGTAAAATCTCTAACTTTGTTGTTTATCAGAATTGCTTTGGCTAAAACAAAATATTGAAATTTTAGGGTGGAGTTTTCTATTTTTGCAAAGATGCCATTGGGTTTTGATAGGGATTGAATTGAATCTATAGATTGTCTTGGACCACATTGATGTCTTAATATTAACTCTTCCAATCCATGAACATGGGACATCTTTCCATTTATTTATGTTTTTAATTTCTTTCAGCATTATTTTCTATGTTTCCTATATAAATAGTTCACCTCCTGGTTTATTCCTAAGTATATTTTATTTATTTTGATGCTATTATAAATGGGATTGTTTTCTTAATTTCTTTTTCAAATTACTCATTGTTAGTTTATAGAAATGCAACTGATTTTTGCATGTGGATTTGTGTTCTGCAGCTTTGCTAATGTTAGGGCTCAGAAAACAATACTCCAAAATGAAGGCCTCAAAGGTAGACATTTGTCTCTGACCATCTGTCCTCTTGTCTCTCAGTCCATACTTCCCTGAGGCTAGCCACAGAAACTAGAATCCTTTGTCCTCCAGGTAGGTCATAAAAGCCAGAATTCCCTTTCCCCAAAGCCAGCCATAAAACCTAAAATTATTCTGTGTAAAATCTGGTCATAAAGAAATTATCTAACCTACCTTGTTTGACTGTAGGTCATAAGACCCCATTTCAGAGAGGGCCTTGCCCGATACCCAGAAAGAAGGAATGCATGCTTAGGTCAAGAAGAATCTAGATAGATAAACTTTGTTAGGTTTCCCCATTAACATTAGATCACACCCTCTGGTCCAATCATGTCTCTACATGGCTACTGATACTTTATTCAACCTAAGCATACAAATGGACAATTTTCCCTATACCTTTGAGACTTCATTCTGAAGGTTTCTGTATATACATGTTAAATAAAATTTGTATGCTTTTTCTCCTATTAATCAATCTGTTTCATGTCAGTAATTTTTCAGCATACCTTTACGGGACAAAGAGCCTAGGTCTCTCCCTATGCTGACTTCACTTCTTCTAACATTTTTTGAGTGGGAACTTTAAGGTTTTGTATATGTAAGACTATGTCTTCTGCAAACACAGGTAATTTTACTTCCTTTCTGATTTGGATGACTTTTATGTCTCTTGCAGAGTTGCTCTGGGTAGGACATTCCAGTACTATGTTAAATATAAGTGGCAAGAGTAGGCATTTCTGTCTCATTCCTGATTCTAGAGGAAAGGTTTTCAGTTTTTCACTGTTGAGTATGTATGATGTTAACGGTGGTCTTTCCATATATAGTTTTATTATGTTGAAGTAGTTGAGTGTTTTTTATTATGAAATGATGTTACATTATAACAGATGCTTTTTTAAAGTATCAATTGAGATAATTATGTAGTTCTTGTCTTTTATTGTGATAAATTATATTGATTTTTACATGTTGAACCAACCATCCTTGATTTCCAGGAATAAATCCTACTTGAATATGGTATACAATCCTTTCACTAGGTTTGCTAGTATTTTGTTAAGGATTTTATACATCATTATTTTTCAGAAACGCTGCTCTATTTTTCTTTGTGTTCGGCTTCGTTATTAGGTAATGTCCTTATAGAGTGAGTTTAGGTTATTCTTTCCTTTTAAACTTTTTGGAAGATTTTGAAGAGGACTGGTGTTAATTCTTCTTTAAATGTTTGGTAAATTTTCCCATGAAGCCATCAGATCCTGGGTTTTTCTCTGTGTGATATCTTATTTATTGACTAATAGCTGTAGGTCTGTTTGCTTTTCTGTTTCTTCATTATCTAGTCTTGGTAGGTTGCATGTATGTAAGATTCTGTTCATTTCTGAAAGTTTTCCAGTTTGTTAGCATATACTTATTTGTTGTATTTTCTGACAATTCTCTTTATTTACATAGTATCAGTTGTAATGTTCTGCTTTTTGTTTTTCATTTCTGGTGTTAGTTATTCAAGTCTTTTTCTTAATCTAGCTAACAGTTTGTCAATTTTGTTGGTATTTTTGAAAAACAACTTTTTAAGTTTTATTGTTTTTTTCTATTGTTTTCCTACTTTCTATTTCATTTATTTTTGTTGCAATATTTATTTTCTTCTTTGTGTTAGTTTTAAGTTTAGTTTGTTTTTGACTTTTACTAGTTTCTTTTCTTTTAATTTCTTTTTTTTTTTTGAGACAAGAGTCTCATTATGTTGCCCTGGGTAGAGTGCCATGGCATCACAGCTCACAGCAACCTCCAACTCCTGGGCTTAAGCAATTCTCTTGCCTCAGCCTCCCAAGTAGCTGGGACTACAGGTGCCCACCAGAACACCCGGCTACTTTTTGGTTACAGTTGTCATTTCTGTTTGGCAGGCCTGGGCTGGATTTGAACCCGCCAGCTCTGGTGTATGTGGCTGGCGCCTTAGCTGCTTGAGCTACAGGCACCGAACCCTTTTACTAGTTTCTTACGGTATAAAGTTAGGTTTTTGATTTGAGATTTTTCTTCTTTTTTAATGTAAGTACTTACAGCTTTAAACTTCTCTCTGAGTACAGTTTTCACTGCATTCCACAAATTTAGTATGTTGTTGTGTATTCATTTTTATTTGTCTCAAAAGATGTTTTAATTTCCCTCATGATTTCATTTTTGGTCTATTGCTTTACAGTGCATTGCATAATTTACTTGTATTTGTGGGTTTTCTAGTTTTTCTTCTGTTGATTTCTGGTGTCATTCCACTGTAGTCAGAAGGGATATTTTCTATAATTTCAATCTTTCAAAATTTGTTAAGATTTATTTTGTGGCCTTTATGTGGTCTATTCTGGAGGATGTTCCAAGTGCACTTGATAAGAATGTGTATTCTATAGTTGTTGGGTGATTATTCTATGTATGTCTGTTATGTCCAATCTGTCTATAGTGCTGTTGAAATCCTACGTTTCTTTATTGATCTTTTGTCTGGTGGTTCTATCCACTATTGAAGTCTCCTGCTATTATTCTGTTGCTTCCCTTCAGTTATATTATTGTTTGCTTCATATATTTAAGAGTTTTGATGTTTGCCTAAGTATTTGTAATATATCTTCCTGGTGAATTGACCCTTGAATTATTATATAGGATCCTTCTTAGTCTCTTATGAAAGTTTTTGACTTAAAGTCTATTTTCCCTGATACTAATAGAGGTACTTCTGTTCTCTTATGGTTAACATTTGAATGGAATATCTTTTTTCATCTTTCACTTTTGGATTATATGTGTTGTCAGATCTAAAGTGCTTCTATGCAGTGTATCATATTTTGTTTGCAGTTTTTGGCTGGGGCTGGGTTTGAACCCACCACCTCAGGCATATGGGGCCAGTACCCTACTCCTTTGAGACACAGGTGCCGCCCAGGATCCTGTTTTTTAAATCCATTTGGCCAGTATGTCTTTTGACAGAAGAGTTTAATTGTTTATATTTAATGGGATCACTGATACAAGGATTTTCTATTGCCATTGTGTTATCTGTTTCCTATATATCTTTTGGCTTTTTGGTCTCTCATTTTTTTTCATACCGTCTTTCTTTGTGTTTTATTGATTTTTGTAATGCCATGCTTTGATTCCCTTCTGATTTCCTTTTGAGTGCTTTATGTAGATATTTTTTCTTTTTTTTTTGTGGATATTTTCTTTGTGATTATTATTGCAATATGGAAAATACCTTAAATCTATAACAACATTTTAGACTGATTAACAACTTAACTTCATTTTATTTATTTATTTATTTTTGAGATAGAGTCTTACTCCATCACCCTCAGTAGAGTGCTATGGTGTTGTAGCTCACAGCAACCTCAAACTCTTGGGCTCAAGTGATTATCTTATCTCAGCCTCCCGAATGGCTTGGACTACAGGTGCCTGCCACTATGCTATATTTTAGAGATGGGGGGGGTCTTGCACTTGCTCAGGCTAGTCTCGAAACTGTGAGCTCAGGCACTCCACTTGCCTTGGTCTCCCAGAGTGCTATAACAACTTAACTTCAATTGGATACAAAAATTCCACTATTTTCCAATTCTGTACCTCTTTATGTTATTGTTGCCATAAATTATATCTTTATATTTTGTATAAACATTATAATGTATAAACATTAACATAAATTTAGAGTTTTTAAAGCTCAATCTAATAAATTTAAAGTGTGTATTTTATCCTTTAGAGTCATACAAGGATTAAAAGTGGATTTATGCACCAGATTTACAATAAAATAGGATTCTGTATTTGATTATATGTTTACTGGAGAACTCTGTACTTTCATATGACTTTGTGTTGTTGTATAGCATCTTTTTGTTTCAATCTGAAGGCCTCTCTGTAGCTTTTATTGTAAGGCAGGTCTAGTGGTATTGACTTGCACAGCTTTTGTTTATCTGAAAAAGGTCTTAATTACTCCATTTTTGAAGGACAGTTATGTAAGATGGAGTATTCTTGGTTGATAGCTTTTTCTTTCAGTACTGTGACTATATTATCCCATTCCTTTGGCCTACAGTTATGTACTGAGAAATCTAATGATAATCTCATTAGGCTCATTTATATATAATAAGTTATATGTTTTTCTCTTGTAACTTTCAAGATTCTTTCTTTGATTTTCAACATTTTATTTATGTGTCTTAGTTTCTTGGTGTAGGTCTCTTTGGGTTTATCATAAGTTTGAAATAAACTTCTCTTTGAAGTTTATTTCACTTGTTGAATTTGTATGTCCATTTCTTTTTTCAAGCTTAGGAACTTCTTGTTTTTTTCAAATAAGTTCCTTGTCCTTTTCTCTCTTTCTTCTCCTTTTTTTGGTCCTATTTGATGGTGTCCCATACATCTCTTCAGTTCTTTTTACTTTCCTCATTTATTTCTTTTTGCTCCTCAGATTAAATAATTTCAAACGTGCTCATTTTTCTGCTTGCTTAAGTCTGCTATTAACTTCTCTAGTGACTTTTTTAGTTCAACTATATTTTTTAAGTCTATAATTTGTTTTTCAAAAAATAGTTTCTGTCTTTGGCTGTTAGTCTTATTTTGCCCATGCATTGTCTCCCTGATTTTATGGTGTTCTATGTGCTCTCTTTTAGGGCCCTGAGTATCTTTAAGACTGTACTGTAAATTCTTTGCCAAGTAGCTTATAAATCCATAAGCTTTATGGTTGGCTTCAGGAGCTTAATTTTGTTCCTTAGATCAGGCCATGGTTCCCTGTTTTGTTGTTTGCCTTGTGGTCTTTTATTCAGATTTGGGCATTTGAAGAAACAGCTTTCTCATTCTTTTTTTTTTTTTTTTTGTAGAGACACAGTCTTCACTGTGTCTCTTCACGGTGATACCCTTGGTAGAGTGCCATAGTGTCACAGCTCACAGCAACCTCCAACTCCTGGGCTTAGGCGATTCTCTTGCCTCAGCCTTCCGAGTAGCTGGGACTACAGGCACCCGCCACAACACCTGGCTAATTTTTTTTTTGGTGCAGTTTGGGCGGGCCGAGTTTGAACCCACCACCCTCGGTATATAGGGCTGGTGCCCTAATCACTGAGCTGTACAGCTTTCTCATTCTTTATGGAATGATTTTATTCTGGGGATGTATCTGCTTTGAGGTTGTACATTAGCTTCTAGTATATCTGGTGCTTTTGACTTATATTTTCCTGTATCATCTGAGAAGCTTTCTGTTTCTATTATATTCCTCTGTCCTTGATCTCTTGTTCCCCCTGGTGCCTGCCTACTAATATGCTAATGCACATTCCTCTGTTTTCAGTGTCCTCTAATCTTGTATTCAAACTATGCCACTGCCATTCTTACCAGTGCCTTGAGCCAGGCAAGACAGGTACCGGTCCCTCAGGTAGCCCCCAGGCAAGCTAAAATGCTGGACTTAAGTTTCACACTATTCCTTCTGTCTTTTTTTTTTGCAGTTTTTGGCTGGGGCCTGGTTTGAACCTGCTACCTCTGGTATATGGGGCCGGTGCCCTACTCCTTGAGCCACAGGCACCACCCAAGGTTGTTTTTGTTTTTGTTTTAAGAGACAGAGTCTCACTTTTTTGCCCTTGGTAGAGTGCTGTGGCATCACAGCTCACAGCAAATTCCAGCTCTTGGGCTTAGGCGATTGTCTTGCCTCAGCCTCCCAAGTAGCTGGGACTACAGGCACTTGCCACAATGCCCGGCTATTTTTTTGTTGCAGTTTGGCTGGGCCTGGGTTCAAACCCACCAATTCTCCTCAGTATATGGGGCAGGCACCCTACTCACTGAGCCTCAGGCACCGCCCTATTCCTTCTGTCTTAAGGGAGGAGCTAGGCAAGCAACATGCAATTAACTCTCCTCCCTCTGAAGCATCATCCTTTTGCTTGTATTTACACTGCCTGAGTGCTACAGCTCCTTAATTAGTTTCAAGATTTCTCAAAACTTTCTGTAATAAATTCTGCCTGAACATGTTAAGTTTGTGAACTTGCCACTCTGCACTTACATTGGCAGCACTGTACAAACAGCTTGGTAAGGTTTCATAACCTTGGTATATCAGTGTGTCATAGCTGTGTTCGTGTGCATGTGTGGTGGTGTCTTGCTGAGTGGCATTTATTATTGTTAAATGTTTTTGTGTGCTGTCACAAGAATGTCAAAGCTTGAATTAGAGCAATGAATAAACATTAAATTTTTTGTTAAACTTGGCAAGAGTGGAAGTAAAGTCGGGGATATGTGAGTCAAAGTTTTGGGGGATAATGCCATGAAGAAAACAGCAGTGTTCAAATGAAGTAAACATTTTTCTGAGAGGAGAGAAAGTGTCACTGATTCGAAGAGTGATCAAGGTGGCCAATAGTTAGCAGAACTGATGAAAACATTGCAAAAATTCATTAAGCTGTATGATAAAATCATCAGCTGACTGTGAGAAACATAGTAAACCAAGTAAACATCAGTAGAGAAATAGAAAAATCTTAACTGAAAATCATGACCAACAATTCATGGCCCTTACATCACAAAAAATGTACCAGCTCAGGGAGGTGCCTGAGGCTCAAAGGAGTAGGACACCGGCCCCATATGCTGGAGGTGGCAGGTTCAAAACTAGCCACAGCCAAAAACTGTAAAAGAAAAAAAAAAAAAAATATATATATATGTGTGTGTGTGTGTGTGTGTGTGTGTGTGTGTATGTACCAGTTCATAGGGCACTGTCTACAAAGTAGTTTTTAGTCAGTAAACAAATAACTGTATTGGAACATTCTCTCTACTTACCTGATCTGGCACCCATAGACTTTTTTCTTTACCCAAAGGTAAAGGAAATATTGAAGCCATTTTGATGACATTTAGAACATCAAGGGTAATATGACAGTAACTCTGGGAGCCATTCCAGAAAAAGAGTTCCAAAATTGCTTTGAAGGGTAGACTAGGTGCTATCCTAAGTGCATAGCTTCCCAAGGGGAGTACTTTGAAGTTAACCATAGTTATATTAAGTAATGAGGTATAAAGCACTTTTTGTAGGATGAGTTCATGAACTTAATTGTCAGATCTTGTATAGCAGGCACTTCTATAAGCATATTTGTTTTCCAGAATACCATTACATGGGCCATGGTATTCAAGAAACTAAAATGACAGTGTATGTATCTCCACCAGTTTATGGAGTTTTCAGATGGTTTCATTTTCAAATTAAGTTAAAATTAAGTTGATTGTTCAATCATAAAAGAAAACATTTATAGAAGGTCTGTTCTGGGCAGAATGCTCTACTGATTGGAGTATAGAAAGATGAAAAAGACATAATACCTGTCCTCGATGAGTTTACAGTATAATAGCAGGGCAGAAGAAATAAATAGTAGAGAAGAATAGTAGAGGTAGAGAAGAAAAGTTTTTGGAAGATGCAAAATGCCTTATTTTGGGTCCTTTATACTTGTAAATATGCCTAAGTCGTCTTTTCTTGAGTATATATTGAAAGTAAGATCCACAACAGCAGCAATTTAATATGGTAGTAATTTTGGGAAATGTCACCAGAAGAGTTAGAAAAAAAGAATAATTTATGTCAACTATTTTAAATTTGTAATCTTTAGTTATAGCTATAATTTTGTGGTTTTATTTACAAAAACATAATATTGAGATTACTGAATTCCAGGGAAGGTGCTGGATGTGACTAAAGTTTTAGTGCCACCTAGTAAACCAAGTTTAATATCATAAACTATAAATAAGCAGAATTTTGGTGGGAAAGGGGTAAAGGAAAGGAGTGTGGATTGGGTTATAACCTGAGTGATCTATGACAGTACAGTCGATTTTGTGTTCAGACAGTGAAAAGGGTAAGGATTTGCACTGAAAGATAACTGAATTGGGAAAATTTAAGTGCTTGCTACAAAGTATAGATTACGTAGAATTTTGCTTTGTTTTCCTAGAACAAAAGATTTTAAAAGTGGTAGTCATTGTGCCAAATTAATTCTACAGATGTTTGTTTGACCTACAGTATATTAAAAGTATTTCAAATTATTTTAAAACACCCAAAACTTGGAAGATTTAGCATAAAAATCCAGAAGTCTGGCTTCTTTTTGAAAAGTCAGAATATTTGGCTGTATTTGGCCTCTACTTCCTAAGAGCAGCAATCTCCTGAATCTTAATAGCTATTTCCCACTTTAGCAGGGTAGGCACACTCCACTTCATCCCAGTCCCTATCAAACCCTATTATTTACATGGCATTAAGGCTGAGTATGTGTTCCACTTATCATCAGGCTTACACTACCAGATGCATTCAATTTTGCTATAGAACAATGTCATTAAACTATATATAATACAGCCCTCCATCTGGTTTTGTATGATTTGCAATCTAAGAATGGTTTTTACATTTTGAAATGCTTGGAAAAAAATCAAAAGAAAACATCTTTTAAATGTGAAAATTATATGAAATTCAAAATTTCTATCTCCAAGTAAAGTTGTATCGGAACACAGGAACATTTTTTTTCTTCTTTTTTTAACATACTGTCTAAGGCTCTTTAGTGTTATAGTGTCTGAGTTGATAGCTGAGATAGAGACCATAGGATTTGAAAAAAATATTTACTATCTGGTCCTGTACACAAATTTGCTGAGCCCTGCTCTAGAACAAAAGGGAAAGCTCTCTCCATCCCCTTTCCTTTAATCTTTGTCCATTTCTTGTGTCTTGCACTACTTTTTTGCCATCGTATCTTATGTATTCTCCTTCCGATTCAGGATAGAATTGCCTTATCAAATTCCATTCCACAGCAAGAAGGGAAACTGAAAACTTAGGAGAGCAGGGTTTTGATCTTCATTTTTAACTATTTCGGATCTTGGACAAGTCATTTAATCTCTCTGAGCTTCTATTTCCTCATTTGTTCAACAAAAGTGCTAAATTAGATCATCTCTGAAATATTTCTTACTTTGAATTCCATGAAGTAGACAAAAAAGAAAGAAGAGATAAGCTGAGTGAATAAAAATGTAAAGGACAAAGACTAAAGAAGGATTGGGAGATTCCTGGTTGCTAGGTAGGCAGGATAGAATAATAATTGCCACCTTTATTCAGTTAGGCCATTTACATACATTATCTCTAATTCTCATAATGACCCCATAAGGTAGGTATCATTACCCCATTTGCAGATACAGAAACTGAGGGTCAAAGAGGTTAATTGGCTTGCTCTAAACCAATATCTATTAAGTGGCAAAAGAATCAAGGTTCATACCTGAAATATCTGGCGCAAAGCCAGTACCATTCCATTTCAACAAATTGCCTAAGTCAAAAGAGAAGTGAGCTAAGAGAACTTACTGCTGTTATGTATTTGCCTTCTGAAATAAATGGCACTGTTTCTCTGGTGATCTTATACACTATTCTTTAAGTCTATCTATACATTTGTTGGCTTTGTACCTTCAAAGGAGATATCCTTTCCAGTCTAAAATCTCCAAAGGACTTTCAAGGTAAAACACATTTCAAGATGTGCAGTCACATGGAAGAATGAAAATCTTTTATAATATTGTTTGTTAAACTGACAGCTCTACTTAAGGGAAACCATTAAAATATTTACAAAGTAGCAGCTGCTCTTGTAAAAAAATACAGCTTTTTGCAGGTATAAAAATAAATAAATTGATAAGTACAAGATAAGCCATTTGACAACTTCTTTGTGTATATTGCACAAGATATGGAAAATTCTGATATTTACAGAGCAATTATACTATAAAGCCTTTTGAGTTAAAAGGACATAGACCCAGTAAGCACTGAACTGTTTATAAGAATTTTTGATACTGATCTTTTAAACTCCTTTAAGAAGTGTTAGGTTTGGGTATTTATAAAAAAAAGAAACTTGTTCGTAGAGGATAGTTATATGAATGAATCTGTATTGAACTCACTTGAGTTCTATACTGTACTATATTGTGAGTGAGGGCTCTTAAGAAAATAATTACAGTGAGAAACATACCAAGACAGCAAACTAATATATGTCAACAAAAAAAATTCAAAGTAACTGAAAACTTGCATTTATGCCTTTATCTAATAATTTGACATTTTATATGTAAGCTTAGTGATTTTTGTCTTTTTTAAAAGTAAATATTAATGAAAAGTTGTGTTTAGGGGAAATTTTTATTAATTTTCTTATAAGAGAGCAGTGATATATTACTTTTACAACTCAAGATTACTTATGAGGAAAGGAAAAAATTACATATGAGATCCTCTAGGCACAATCTTGATAGCCACATGGAAGGATGACACTGGTGACAACATAAGCTTGCCAGTTTTATTTAATGACTGCTACTTACTGGTAGGAGCCCTAGACTGAAAAGAAAATCTTTTGGTAGGGATTCTAAATCCATGTTATTCTAATAGCTTGAGAAAACCTCATACTTTCATCATTAAATATTCATATAAATTGTGGAATTTTCCACACCTTAAAAAAATTGGTAATCATTTTTCTTTTTGGACCTTCAAGTTCACTTAGTTCACATTTTAGTGTCCCTCCAAATTTACCATGCTATTCTAAAGACAATATTTTTCTATCTTTTAGAACTAGAAAAATGCAGGAAACTAAGGTAATTGTGGGGTAATAAGATACTCAATAAGTATCAACAGCTTATCATAAATAAGTAGAGCAGGAAAGAAAATTGTTACCTTGATCTAAAAGGGTAAGTACAAGCAACTTATCTTTTAGGGTAAATATTACGAGGTTCCACATTGTGTTGGTCTCAACTACTCCAAAGTGTGTATATGATGTCTGTGGAATCATCGGCATATATTTTGTTGACAGTTTTCCTTTCATTAGAAAAATAAGAAAAGTAGGAAAAATATACAATTAATGATGATGTGTTATCATATTACTTTATGTTTGTTAATTTTTTTTAACATTGGTTTTTGTCTTGTCTTCTAAGAGACCTTTGATATGAGTTCATGTGCAGAAATGGGGAAAAAAATAACTCATTCTTTGGAAAGGTGTAAATATATTGAGATTAAAATATTTTATAAAGGTTTCATTTTCAGCTGTCATTACTATGTATTGATTATGTTGAGTTTCAGTGTCCACATGTTATCATAGTACCTTATAGGAAAAAAGCAGATATTTGAATGAGTCTATTTTCAGTATAACTTGGTAGGAAAATAAATTTCATTAAACAAGATTAGATTTCAATTTTTACTGCTTGTCCCATGTTAGAAAATGTAGTGAATATCAGGAATCATTCCTCATTTTTATTTTTTTTTAGTGGTAATCAGTTGCTTTTCTAAAACTGAAATGCATTGGTAAGATATTAGTTATCCTATTACCTCAGTATTTTGGGACACCAAAGTAGGCAGATTGCTTGAGCCTAAGAGTTTTGAGTCCAACTTGGGCAGCATGGCAAGACTTTGTCTCTACAAAAATTTAAAAAACTTAGCCTGACATAGTAACACACACTTGTAGTCCCAGCTACTTGAAGAGTGAGACAGGAGGATTGCTACAGCTCAGGAATTTGAGGTTATAAATCAGCTATAATCATGCCATTGCATTCTAACTTGGGCAACAGAGTAAGACTCTATCTGTAAAAAACAAAAATAAACACACCCCTAAAAAAGCTAGTTATCATTGTTTTCTTTCTATGTAGTCCCTCAAAAATGTATGATAATTTTATAGTTAAAGATGATAGGGTTAGGAAATATATAAACTTGAAGTCTTGATTAAATGACTTAATAGTCTTCAAATTTTAAGGACTTTTTTTACTCTTTATTTTTGAATTAATATTTTTATTTTACATTAAGGACTTTGCATTAATTCTTTAAGCTTTTATTAACTCAACCAGAAAGAATTTTTATCCTTTATAAAAAAATTTTTTTTGAGACAGTCTCACTTTGTCACCCTGGGTAGAGTGCCGTGGCATCACAGCTCACAGCAATCTCAAACTCCTGGGCTCAAGTGATTCTCTTGCCTCAGCCTCCCTAGTAGCTGGGACTACAAGTGCCAGCCACAATGCCCAGCTAGTATTTTTTTCTTTTTGCGGTGGTGGTGGTTGATTTCTTTTGGGTAAATACCCAGTAGTGGGATAGATCAGGATGGATCAATAGTACTTACATTTCCGCCAACTCTGTATAATCCTTCCCTTTTCTCTGCATACTTGCCAGTATCTGTTTTTTTATTTGTTGTTGTTGTTGTTTGTCTTTTTAATAATAGCCATTTTGACTGGGGTAAAATGATATCTCATTGTGGTTTTGATTTGTATTTTTCTGATGATTAGTGGTGATGACCATTTATTAAGTGGCCTTTTGACCATTTGCATGTCTTCTTTTGAAAATTGTCTATTCATGTCTATTTATTTTTTATGGGACTATTTGTTGTTGCTGAGTTACTTTTATATTCTGGATATTAATCCCCTATCAGATGAATAGTTTGCAGATATTTTCTCTAATTCTACAGGTGCCTGTGCTTTTGAGGTCTTACTCATAAATTCTTCCTAGACCTGTGTCCAGGAGAGTTTTTCTTGTGTTTTCTTCTAGCTTTTTTTTTTTCATAGTTTTAGGATTAAGTCTTTATCTTCAGTTTATTTTTGTATATGGTGAGAGATAGGGGTCAAGTTTCATTCTTTTGTATATGGAAATCCAATTTTTCTAGCACCATTTATTAAAGAGGATGTCCTTTTTCCAGTGTATGTTTTTATCAGCATTGTTAAATATGTGGCTTTGTTTCTGGGGTTTCTCTTCTGCTTCACTGATTTATGTGTCTATTTTCATACCCATACCATGCTGTTTTGGTTACTATAGAGCTTTGGAAAATAATTTGAAGTCAGGCAATGTGATGCCTCCCACTTTGTTCTTTTATTGAGGATTGCTTTGGTTATTCTGGCATTTTTTTGGTCTCCATATGAATTTGAGGATTATTTTTTCTAATTCTGTAAAAAGTGACATTTGTATTTTGATAGGCATTGCATTGAAGTTTTTAGATATCTTTGGGCAGTGTGGTCACTTCAATGATACTAATTCTTCTAATACATGAGCATAGGATATTCTATGATTTGCTTTGCGCCATAGTCGCTTCTTTCATTTGGTGTTTTGTAGTCATCCTTCTAAGCTCTTTCATCTCCTTGGTTAAATTTAAATATTCCAGGGAGTTTTTTTTGTTTTGTTGGGGGTAGCTATCCCCCCCCTCACCAAAAAGAAACAGGGTTTTGTTCTGTTACCTAGGCTAGCAAGCAGTGGCATCATCATAGCTCACTGCAATTTCTAACTCCTCCAACTTCTGGGCTCCAACAATCCTACTGTGTTAGCCTCCTGAGTAGCTGAGACTACAGGCATGTGCCACCACACTTAGCTAGTTATTATTTTGTTTTCTTTTTGTAGAAGTAGGATCTCACTATTGCCTAGGCTGGTCTTGAACTCCTGGCCTCAAGTGTCCTCCCACCTTGGCCTCCCAAAGTGCTAGGATTAAAGATGTAAAATACTGTGCCTGGCCTGTAGCTATTTTAGTGGGATGATCTTCCTGATTTCTTTCTCACTTTTATTATTTATAGTGATAGAAATATTAACTGATTTTTGTATGTTGAATTGTATCCTGCAACTTTACTGAATTCATTTATTAAATTTAAGGGTTTTTTTTTTTTTTGCTGATCTTTAGTTTTTTCTATACATAAGATCATATAATTAGGAAACAGGGATAATTTGACTTCCTTTTTTCCAACTCAGATGTCTTTTATTTCTTTCTCTTGTCTGATTGCTCTGGTTAGGACTTCTAGTATTACATTGAACAGGAGTAGTGAAAAAGGGCATTCTTGTCTTGTCCTAGTTCTTAGGGAAAATGTTTTTAACTTTTCTCTATTTAGTATGGTATTAGCTGTGAATTTCTCATATACTATGTATAGTTTGTATCCTTTTTGGATGTGGTCCTTCTGTGTCTAGTTTTTTGAATGTTTTTTTTAAATCATGAAACAATGCTGAATTTTATCAAGTGCCTCATCTGTGTCTATTGGGGTGATTATGTATTTTTTGTCCTTGATTCAGTTTATGTGCTATATCACATTCATTGATTTACTTATGCTGAACCATCCTTGCATCTCAGGTACAAAACTTACTTGATCACAGTGCATTTATCTTTTTGATATGCTGCTGGATTTGATTTGCTAGTATTTTGTTGAGAATTTTTATTCCTAGGTTCATCAGAGATACTGGTCTGTAGTTTTCTTTTTTTGTTGTGTCCTTGTTTGGTTTGGGTATCAGTGATACTGACCTCAAGAATGAATTATACAAAATTCCTTCCTCCTCAGGAGGACTGTTACCAGTTCTTCTTTGTAAAAGTGGTAGAGTTTGGCTATTGCTGCATCTAGTCTGGGGCTTTTCTTTGTTGGGAGATTGTTTATTATTGATTTTCTCTTCCTATTTGTTACTAGACTGTTCAGGTTTTCTTTTTAATCCTGGTTCCAATAATTTATCCATTTCCTTTAGATACTTTAGTTTGTGAGCATATACCTGTTCAAAATAGTTTCCAATGATCTTTTGTGTTACTCTGGTATAAGTTGTAATAGCTCCTTTTTCATTACTGTTTTTGTTTATTTGAGACTTCTCTCTTTTCTTGGTTAGCAAGAGGTCAATTTTGTTTATCTTTCAGATAACCTAATTATCATTTCATTGAGCCTTTGTATTTTTTAAAGTCTCTGTTTCATTTAATTCTGCTCTGATCTTTTTTTTTCCTGCTACTAATCTTAAATTTTGCTTGTCTTTCTTTTTCTAGTTCCCATGGGGTGTGTTGTTAGCTTGCTAATTTTAATCTTTTTATGTTTTTGATGTAGGCATTTGACCCTATGGACCTGAAAACCCAGAAAACCAGTTTGGCCATTTTTTCCCTATATCCTGAGAAACCAGAAATCTGCTTTCATCCATGGAGGCTTAATTCTGAAAGCATGGTAAACTGGTTTAATTATTTATAACTAATTATATTGTATAACTGATGAAACTTTTTTTGTGTTGTAAATTTTAAATAATGCAAAGATTGCTGAGGAATTTGGGGATGGGTTTAAATTGGTGTAGACTGGCAGGGTTCATAAGGTTAATGCTAAGACTTCCTTTTTAGCACTGCTTTTACTGTATACCATAGTTTTGGGTTTTATTTTTTTTTATTTTTTATTTTTTTAGCACCATCGTGCATCTTTGTTTCAGGCCACCTATGAATCAGGTACCAGGCTCAACTCCTTTATTTGATTCCAGAGTCCCATGAATGATAAAGCTAGTAACATCAGGGCATAAGCACTCTCCCCAGGCCTGTGTCTTGTCTTTGGCTGCCCTGACACCATCACCAGACAATTAGCAGGACATCCTGAGGAAGGGCAGACATCATCATATACAGGCTTTTTCTTTATTTGTAAAAATCATAAAGAGATGTGTCATAAAAATCTGGCAAAAGGTTTGATCTCCATGAGTCGCACTATTTGAAGCAGGCTCCCAGGGGAGTACATCATTGTATGTCCTGACAAGAAGGTCTCCTCTTCTTTAAGCTGCCGATACTATATCCTCAAACCTGTATTCCAGAAACTGTTTGTGTCTATGATGTGCTGTGGCCAAGAAGTAATTCTCAAAAACAAATGGACATGGTTACAGGTCCCC
>CAUYRH010012856.1:0-19284 GCA_963574655.1 Perodicticus potto | reverse complement strand
CCCCCCATGTCACCCTCGGTGAATGCCGTGGCGTCACAGCTCATAGCAACCTCAAACTCCCAGGCTTAAGCGATTCTCTTGCCTCAGCCTCCCAAGTAGCTGGGACTACAGGCACCTGCCACAACGCCCGGCTATTTTTTGATTGTACTTGTCATTATTTAGCTGGCTTGAGCCAGGTTTGAACCTACCAGCTTCGGTGTACATGGCTGACACCCTAACCATTGAGCGATGGGCACCGAGCCTTACACGATGATAATTTAATGAATTGTTAAGCATATAATTCAGTAACATTAAAATAATGGTGCCATCACAGCCTGTGTACCAATCGCTCCTTTTTAAACATCCTGTATTGTCCAACAATTTTTTTTTTTTTTTGGCCAAGGCTGGGTTTAAACCTGCCACCCATGGTATATGGGGCCGGCGCCCTACTGCTTGAGCCACAGGCGCTGCCCTGTCCAACAATTTTTTATTAGTATTTTTAAAGTCTAACAATAAGTTGTTTTCTTAGTCCATAGAGTATATTAGTTGATCTATATTTATTAATTAAATGTATGATCCATTTATTTATGTTTTTGTGGGCTTGAAGCTTTGTATATATGTGTTTCATTTTCCCCTTATATTTCATATAAATTCTATGTTTTATAATTGAGGTTCTCCTATTGGTGCATAGCATTTTTAGACAAATATATTTTTATGGGAATTAACCTTACATGAGGCACTGTTTTCTATTGTTCATTTTGCCTTGAATATTATTTTACAACATATTAACTTTGCCACGTGTTGCATCTCTCTCTGAGGTTGCATTTGCCTGGTAAATCTTCATCATGGTTCAGATGCACCGCCCGTGTGGTATGTCTTTACACTAGGCTCCAAAGAAAGCCACAATAATTTAAAAGAATCAAAATTTTACTGGTCAGGTATCATGTCTAAAATAGAAACTAATATTAAGTATGTACCTACAAAGGCAAATTTGATTAGTTTTCATACTTTCAGGTTACTATGTGAGATTTAACATGGCACCTGGTCCAATATCTTTATTTAAATATTTGCACTACTTAGATCACTTAGGTACAGTCACTGAAAGATGTTTAAAAACATGCTTTCCTTCCACACAACACATCAAAGATAGGCAGGCAGTGCAGAGTAGATACACTTTCTGCTCCATGAGATAATTCAAACACTCAGGGATCCACCATGGTAGATTGTCTCCGGAATCTCCAAAATGTGGCCTCCTTATATGCTGTTGAGTTTGGGTTATTTCCTAGCCAGACAGAGAAGAGGGCAAAGAGAGATGGAAGAAAACAGCATCTGAAATTTGCATGTTTTATTTCTGTGCGTATCCCAATGGCCGAAACTTAATCACATCAGAATGTGTTTCTGCCTGGGTTAGCCTACCGTCCAGCTATACTTGGGGAGGCAAGTATCCAATGTACTCAATACTGATATGAAGCCAGGAGACAAACTCAGAGTGGAGGAGGAAGAGGAACTGGTACTGGAGGGCTCTCACCCGGTGGGCAGTGTAAGGGTCTATAGCACAGCTGCTGGGCTCAGGACACAACTACAACAGGGACTTTACCCAACAAAGGCAAACATTGCAACCTAATCGCTTGTAGCCTCATATTAATCTGAAATTTTAAAAAAAGTTTCTGACATAAAATAATGAGGAAATTGACACTAAAGGGTAATTAATTACCGATATTTCACTCAAGACCATTCCTCATCCCGATGCTTAATTTTCAGCATTTCAAAGATCCTCCCTGGTCCTCTAACCTTTTCTTTGTATTTTTTTCTTTGCAATATTATATTTCTTTACAATCTTATATTATTAGCCACTTAAAAATGTGTCATTTTGGTCACCTAAATCTTCTGTTTGCCAAAAGTCTTCAATGCTATTCCAAATTCTTATCCTATCTCCAGACCTGTATCCAACGGGCCTGTCCACTTTGAAGTCTAATGGTTTCCTCAAGACCCAGCACAAGCTGAAGCCCACAGACAAATCTCAACACTGACCATGTCTCTGCTCCTGTATTTCATGTCACAGTGAATGTACCCAAAGCTAGTCATATGCTGAGGTCTTGGTGACCTTCTACTCACAGTCACCAAGCCCTGTAGATCTCTCCTCTCAACTACTTTTTGAATTCATCCATTCTCTTTAAGACTATGCTTTATGAAGTTCTTATCATATTTCATTTACAGGATGACAAAATCATTAATCTTCCTACCTCTCATTCCCTTTTTCTAGTCACACATTTGTCATATTCCTAACAGAGGACATGCTAGAAAATATAAATTGAGGATGTCACTTTCTTAGGTAAAACTATACAAAGACTCTGTCAAGCTTATGGTACAATACGTGAATCTTTCCAATTTGTCTACTGTCTTACATGCTATAGAGCTAAAGTCAGCTCCTTGTACAAAGACTTTCCCTTACACTGTGACAACTTTCTGACCATCTTATGAAGAAATCCTTATCTTTTCCTTTCTCGTCTTGCTTTATCTGTACTTCTTTAGAACAACTGCAATTTTACACTCATTTGCACCCACACATGCCTCCTTACTATCTTAGATTACAAGCATTTTGAAGGCAAAAAGCAGTTACTTAATCACTGCTGGTTGAAAGAATTAATATAAGTAGTGATATTTAGGAATTATTGAATTTGACAAACTGCAGAAATGATAGAATCTTCATATTTAAAAGGCCTTCTACACTAAGTCTTTGAAAAATGCAAGGATTCCAACTCTAATCCAATATGAAATTATTATTAAACGTAAGTCTATCTCCAAATTAGGGTGAATTCCTATAATTTTGGAAACACTATAATTCTGCCAGTGTTATTCCTTCTTCTTGTCCTGAGATGTGATTTGTTTATATATTATACACCTTGATCCAAGTTCAAGAAAACAATGAAGGGCATTCCGTGCAGCATCTATACCAAGCTGTGAAACAAAAACTAGACTCTATGAAAAGTCTAACAATAACTAAATCAAATACATTATGTTTAATTTTAATCTAATGAGATTATAGAGTGCATTGCTGTTATCTGCAAAAATTAATGCATTTGCCATAAAAGAGACAATATTCACAAATACACATATTTTTTTCCTAACCTTTAAATTAAATGTTAAACTCAAAATCACCTGACGAAGAAAGCATAATTTAGATCCAAAACGTTTTGGCTCACTTGAAACCGATATAATTTATTCCACACCAATAAAAATAATTGCTGAAAAGAAAGATTTATTATTCAGTCAATACAATATATTATAAACACCAACCAATATACAGTGGCAATCAATTTATTATACGATATAAAGCATTTCATGTGGAAACCAATTTATAATAAACCAAAGACTTAGTGACGAACACATTTATAAAAAGCTTGATATAATATTCACATAAATTCCAGGCAAAAAATTAAGACCTGACTTTATGGATACCCTGGAGAGGAACACTGTCCTTCGGTATTTCCAATCCCATCAATTTCCAAGGAAATCAAAGATTTATAAAACTGAAGTTTCTTATTTTGTCATTGTGAAAGAGGAAAAAGGGAATCATTAACAAAATAGGAATGAATCCTCCTTTAAAAGCTTAACAGTTCTTCAGATCTGATAATAAATGGAATTCACTGTGCTAGAGGAGCTGTAAAATCACATCTTTGCTGACTTTGATTTCATTTAAAGGAATAATTTTGTAGCACGGATTTTACAAGCACTAACACATTTCTGATTCACATTTTAGATTTGCTATAGCCCAAACAGCACTTGCCAATGCCATAAAGCCTTTGCAACTTGAAATGAGTAGGTGTTTCCAAAACATTTCAATTATTCTCTTGATGACAGTGAGAAAGTGGGGTGAAAGTGGTTTAGGTATGCAAAATGAGACATTTGAGGCAGACACAGTGCCCTCTGTCTCACACAATGTTATCTCTTCTGTTCTTTACACCTGAATAATTATGTGCAGAGATTCCTAGGATTAAGAAGTAAAACAGAAAAAAAATCAGGTAGGGTAACATGGAGGGGGCACCTTTCCAAATTTGTTTCAACATAATTCAACTAGCCAATTTTCATAAAAGGGTATCCACATTACTATTGATAAGATGAATAAAAATTATAGTACCAGTAACTGATGCTGTTATTAGCCGAAAATCCTTGTCCTAAGCATCTTATGGGATCTGCTCTGAAATGAATGAATCTGATTTACTCTCAGATCTTTAAGTGTTAGTCAGGAAGGGCTAAATTTAATTTTAATGGACTCATAATACTCAACATAAATTATATTTTAAAACTTAAATCAATTACAACTTACAGATAGTCTTCATTTTATCTTGTAGACATGGCTTCTTTTGGGGGTGGTAATTTGCTTTGGTTTTGTTGTTGTTGTTGTTGGTGGTTTGTTTGGTTTTGGTTTTTTAACAGAGTCTCACTGTGTCACCTGGGTAAAGTGCTGTGTTGTCATAGCTCACAGCAACCTCAAACTCCTGGGCTCAAGCAATACTTTTGGCTCAGCCTCCCAAGTAGCTGGGATTATAGCTGTTCACCACGATGCTCAGTTGTTTTTTTTTAGTATAGACAGGGTCCTTTTGCTGAGGCTGATCTCCAATTTCTGAGTACAAGCAATGCACCTGCCTCGGCCTCCCAAAGTGCTAGGATTATACCCGGCCTAGAGTGGTAATTTATTTTGTATAGCTAAGCTTCTCACTTAAGAAAAAAAAAAAAAAAAAAAAAAAAAACAGGCTCTATTTGTATTCTCTTAGCTTAAAATGTTTTTATCCAGTTTCTCACCCAATCAGAATTCTTGTGTGTCTCTAGCATTGAACTTTATTTTATTGTCTTTCTTATGCCTGCTAGTATTTCCTATGTAAGTATGAACTCTTAAATTTAGAAAACGCATCAAAGAGCTACATTGTGTTCCTCAAATTCAGGATGTATAAAGGGACACCTGGGTGCAATCCATGGTTCAGCCTGTTGCTAACTAGCTTCCCAGGGATCTATTCCTATGATTACGATGGCAGTGCTTATGGTGTGGTAATTTTAACACAGATGATTTCTTTGAACATTGTTCTTCTGCCAGGCACCTTGCCAAGAACTTTGTATATAATACCTCATTTAATAAACTCAACAGACTTATGAGATAAGAGTTATTATTTTTGCCATCGTCTCAAGTAATCTGTTCATTCAGCAAGTAGTTTTATTTGCTGATAAAAAGTCCATCATATTTATAATGTTAATTTGGTTCCTAAAGACACAGAGGTTCCCTTCTTTCCATGTTGGTCCGAGCATGTAAACACAGAGGTGGAAAATCATGACCAAACATCGCTCCCAGCCCAGGCCAGTATTTCCTCATCTTAAACACTCCTTTGTATCATTTTTTATCTTTAGACTTCTCCCTTGTTGGGAAGAAGAAAGGAATTCACAAGGTGAGGCAAACAGGGCCAACAACCTGAAAAGAAACCTTTGACAACACATACGCATGTCATACACACACATGTGTATATATACATGTATATATATGCACACACTAGGATGCATTAATATGTGAGAATTCACTTAAATATTAACTCCCGGGAGAGTGTACTGAAGAGTCAGCATCCTGGCTCAGCGCCCGTAGCTCAGTGAGTAGACGCTGGCCGTATGCACAAGGGCTGGTAGGTTCAAACTCGTGTCTGCTAAACAACGATGATAACAATAACGACAAAATAACCGGGCATTGTGGCAGGCACCTGTAGTCCCAGCTACTTGGGAGGATGAGGCAAGAGAATTGATTAAGCCTAAGAGTTTGAGGTTGCTGTGAGCTCTGACACCACAGGGCACTCTGCTGAGGGCAACACAGTGAAACTTTGTCTCAAAAAAATAAAAAGAAATAAAAATTAGCATCCTGAGCAAGTCAAGATAAAGGTAATGAAAAGACTGTGCAAGAATCTGGAAGAAAAAGTCACAGTCTCCATAGGATTTTCACTAGCACACGTGGGGCCTTTGTGAGTGTTAGAAAAAAGTAATCAATCTAGGTTGATAAATTGCTGCACAGAATGTTCTCCAGGTAGCCCAATTGGAAAAGGAGTGCTCCCTCCTGGATCATCAGTCAGAAGGTGTCTCTTCTTTGAGGCTGGCAGAGTTTCACACCAGGGACCACAGTCTGCCAGGCAGGTAAACCTGCAGTGGCTGGAATTCAGTGATGCTCCCACACTCTTGGCGAGCTGCCCATGAAGAGGACTCGGGACACGGTAAGTTAAAATTTGAGTGTGGTCCTGATGCTCAGGAGGACAGTAAAAACTCTCACATCTCCAGTGCAATGGATATCATTTGTCTGATCTCCAACAGACTCAGAAATGCACCGAGTTGTGTGATGAACTTGGTTCCTCTTTGTTCTGCCCTTGTGGAAAAAATAACCTGAATTTGGCTGGAAATTGCAGGATAATCACATAACAAGGTAGGACTATAATTTTACATGGTAAGGATTTTTTTTAAACCTACTATTATTATTCTTACTATCACTGCAAGAGAACAAACTCAATTATGCTGATATTTATAGTTTATTTTTAATCATCATGCTGCCCTGATAGATATAGACATTTGTTTCTTTCTTCTATGAGTTTCCAGACTGCAGAGATTATGTCCATTATGTTCAAGGCAGTGCTTCCAGAAAATCATAGTATGTAAAACAAGTATTAGTTGAATGAATGAACAAATGGGATTTCATAATATAAATTTGTGGTATTTAGATATATTATAGAATGTGAGAAACACACTCTACTGTGGATTAAGAATGGGTGCCTGCAAAGGAAGTAGGTAATAGCCCTAGTCCCACCTTTCTGAGGTTTTCCTCCCATTCTGCTTTCCTGAACATCCTTTGAAAATATTTCTAATGGGTCAGAGACAGGTATAAGGATTGAAAATAAAGGAGACTTGAGCAGATTAATTACAAGGAAACCCTAGACTAGTAAGGCTTGGGTTTACTAGTAATTTATTAAGAGATAGTGAGGAAGAAAAAAAGTAGTCAAATCTAAAACATAAAGAGCCATATTGTCATGTTAAGAAGTATTACAGTGTCTGGGTGCAGTGGCTTAGGCCTGTAATCCTAGTACTCTGGGCTGAGGCAGGTGGATTTCTTGAGCTCAGGAGTTCCAGACCAGTCTGAGCAAGAGCCAGACCCTACCAGTCCTAAAAATAGAAAACACTAGCCAGGAGTGGTGGCACATGCCTGCGGTCCCAGCTACTTGTGAGGCTAAGGCAAGAGGATTGATCAAGCCAAAGAGGTTGAGGTTGTTGTGAGCTGTGACACAACTACAGTGTGCAAAGGGTTACAGAGTGAGACTTGGTTTCAAAAAAGAAAAACAAAAGTAGTGTTACAGTTGAACCTCCGTATAGGTTTGACATGTGCAGATTTTCAGGTTTTCTACAAACAAATATGGATGGCAATATAGTATTCATGGCATAGAGACCCAGAAATATGAAAGGCCAACTTTTCTTATACATGGGCTCCCCAGGACCAGCTGCAGGACTCGAGTATATGAGCACTGTGTAATTTAAGGAAGTCTTGAACAAATGTTCCCTTATACCAGGGATACTGTAACTGATAGACCTTTTAATTTGCAACTTTGTTACCATAAGACATGGTAACGAAGTTGCAAATTAAAAACTAGATAACTACCTTTTCAGAGATACTCTTTCTTTTCTTTCTTCTCTTATTTATTTAATTAATAAATATTTATAGAATTCAAACTATTTGATAGATACTAGACCAAACACTAATTATTCAATAAGGTAAAGATGGATATGATTCTTCACATATACACATCACAATAATGTCAGGGTTTGCATTAGAGCAAAGAACAAACAAATTTTTTGTTAAACTTCACAAGAATAGAAATGAAATCAAAGACATTGTAGTCCAAGTTTCTGGGGACAATGTCATGAAAAATATAGTAGTGTAAAAATGGACTAAACATTTTTCTGAGAGGAGAGAAAGCATCAATGATGAAGACACATCAGGGAAGCTAGTAAAGAGTAGAACTGACAAAAAACATTGCAGAAATTCACTAGATTGTGTGTTCAAAATCATTGTGAGAGGCATAGCAGACCATGTAAACATCAATAGAGAAATAGTCATGAAAATCTTAATTGAAAATCCTGGCCAACAACTCATGTCTCTTGCATCACCACAATGCACCAGCTCACATGACACTATCTGTGAGGGAGTGTTTAGCCAGTGAATGAATGTTTTGGAATACCTTCCCTATTCACCTGATCTGGCTTACAGTGACATTTTTATTTACCTGAAGATAAATGAAATACTGAAGATGGGCACAGTGGTTCATGCATGTAATTCTAGCACCTTGGGAGGCAGAGGTGGGAGGATCCCTTAAGTACAAGCATTCAAGACCAGCCTGAGCAAGAGCAAGACTTGGTCTCTATCAAAAATAAAAAGAAAGAATAGCTAGATGTTGTGGTAGGCACCTGTAGTCCCAGCTACTCAGGAGGCTGAGACAGGAGGATCACTTGAACCTAGTAGTTTGAGGTTGCTGTGAGCTAGGCTAATGCCACAGGACTCTAGCTTGGGCAATGGAGAAAGAGTCTGTTGCAAAAAAAAAATATATATATATATACTACACACACACACACATATATGTATACATATTGAATACATACATATTGAAAGGAAAACATTCAGGAGTCAGGACTTTATGGGTAATATGACAACAGCTTTGGTGCCCATTCTAGGAGAAGAGCTCCCAAGTGACTCTGAAGCGTGGACTCGGTGCTGACTTTGATGCATAGCTCCCCAACAGGAGCACTTTGAACATGACTGCAGTGATATTCAGCAATGAGGTACGTAGCACTTTTTCCAGGATGAGTTTCCCAACTTAATTCTCAGACCTCATATATGATCCCAGTAATGATCTAGGGCAAGTGTGGTGGTTCACATAGATTATCTCAGCACTTTGGGAGGCGGAGATAGAAGAGAACACTTGAAGCCAGGGTGTCCAGATAAGCCTGTGCAACAGAGGGAGACCCCATCTCCACAAAACACTTTTTTTTTTTAATTAGCCAGGCATGGTGATGCACACCTTTAGCTCTTAGCTAATTGTGACGTGTGGCCAGAGTTGCAGTGAACTATAATCTTATTCAGCAGGAATGACTGAGATGACCCAGGAGAATCAACAATCAGAGATCGAAGGTTGTTCCAAGGGTTATAATATATACGTCTACTGTTGACGGATGGAAAGGTAGCACAGTGCTGAGGTCAACAGCATACACTTGAGTCAAACTTATGTAAGGGTCTTAATCTTTCTGTGCATTGGTTTCTTCATTTACAAATTGGGGAGAATAGTACTCAATCAGGTTTTTGTGAAGAATAAATGAGATACATTGGTAGCATACTTAGAACTCATTGCTACATAGTAAGGACGTTTATAGAACTTGTTAAATAGTATTTATGAATCCTTTCAATAGTAGGCTTCCATCCACATTTGCAAATAATATGCTTTGAATGAACTATCTTTACTGTTTCCTAAGTTTCAAGCACTTCACTGACAGATTTGTTCTTATGAGCAACATTACAGGTTGATTGGTGGACTTAATGGGGATGTAGAAAGATGTGGGCTGTGTTATTTAATATGTGCTCTAAACATATGTTAGAGGTTGAGCAATTCACAAGATTTGGAAATAACTAAAAGGAAATACATGTGTTTTTTTGTAAAAATACATCAGCAAGATCCAAGCCTGGGTAGATAACTAAGCTACATTTATTTCTTGATGGGTATTAGTATTCAGCTGTTCCATATAGAGCTTAGCTTATCTAACTGAAGAAGTAAGGTCAATATTCATGATGTTATTATTAAGCAATACAGAATAGTATACAATTATGATTATGTCATGGACATTCACTGCCATAAGAGATGAAATAAAAGATGGCAAATAAAACAGGGCCAAAGAAGGTAGATTTGACCTTTATTAGGAATTCCACCATTTTAAGCTCATCTCTTACTTTCATCTTTAAATACTTTACCTTCCGAGTCCTGTCTTGGGTATTGTGTATAATAGAAGCTAAATATATATATATATATATATATATATTTACAACATCTATAAACCACCAGATGTTGTTCAACTCTCTTGCTAAGTTACATGATTTTGTTGCCTAATATTTTAACTTGGAATTCTGTGATATATGGACATTAGCTAAACCCTAGAATAGTCTTCCTTGGAAATTCCAAACCATACACAAAGAATGATTAGCACTGAGAAAATTTCTTTCTCTGAGAAATTTAGCATTTGGGGATGATTTACCGCAGCTTAGCCACACTTCTCACTGTCTTAAGAGTGCCTTACATATAGGCACTCCCGCATATGCAAACTTGGATTTATTTTAATTCCTTAGAATTCAATATTTTGAATGGAAATCTGTAAGCTTATTATTCCCTTTGTACCCCAAGAAACTGTCCATATAAACAGAATGAAAATATTAATATTTTAAAAGTCAGAATAAAAATAATAGTTAATTAATATTCCTAGGCCTGTCTGAACATTGCAAACCAGTTGTTTCAGCAAGAGAGACCAATACAATATAGATTTCACATCTACTAACTTTCAATTGGTGTTTTCTATTAAACAGAGTAGAGTGGAAGAATAAAAGTATCCAATAGTTATTCAGCATCTGAAGTTTACGAACCATCATAAGTTTTAAAGCCTATCACTAATACTGTATCATAAATATTTAAGATGGTATATATGCTATTTACTCTGATTTGATAACTATACATTATACATATCAAAACATTACTATGTACCCCATGAATATGTACAATTATTGTCAATACAAAGAAAAAAATAACGATAACATCAAACACTTACTGAAGGTTAACTGTAAGCCAGACACTGATCCCAATATTAAATTATTTTATGTATATTTTTAAAAGGTGAAAAAACGAGGGAGAAAAAAGGCAAAGTGATTTGCCTAAGTTTATACAGCTAGTAGTGGTGGAGTAAAATCAAAGTTGTATAATCATATTCTCTCTCTCTCTCTCTCTTTTTTTTTTTTTTGTTTGTTTGTTTGAGACGGACTCTCACTTTGTTGTCCTCAGTAGAGTGCTATGGCATCACAGCTCACAGCAACCGCGAACTCTTGGGCTCAAGTGATTCTCTTGCCTCAGCCTCCCAAGTAGCTGGGACTACAGGAGCCTGCCACAACACCCGGCTATTTTTTTAGAGATAGAGTCTTGAGCTGGCTTAGGCTGGTCTCAAACTCGTGAGCTCAGGCAGTCCACCCACCTTGGCCTCTCAGAGTGACGGGATTACAGGTGTGAGCCGCCTTGCCCAACCCATAGGCTCTTAACTCCCATACTGCACTGCCTCATTCTGACTTACATTGGTGTACAAGTTTGACAATAAGTTCACGAGCTTCCATCATGCGTTATGTTGGCAGCAGTATACAAACAACTTGGTGAGGTTTTGCAGCTCTAACATATGAGAGTCTCACAGCTGTGCTTGTGTCTATGTGTGGCAGTGCCTTGCAGGGTGATGTCGATTATTGTTGTGTGTTTTTGTGAGCCGTCTCAAGGATGTCCGAGCTTGGATTAGAGCAATAAACAAACATTCATAAATTGTTAAACTTGGCAAGTGTAAAAGCCAAATCAGGGACATGTTAGTCCAAGTTTATAGGAATAATGCCCTGAGGAAAACAGCAGTATACAAATGCATTAAACACTTTTTTAAGGGAAGAGACCTCTCTTTATCCATGATAAAGGGAGCTGTATCCATCACAGGGCAGCTATAATGAGCAGAACTGACAAAAAACATTGCAAAAAGTCATTGAACTATCTGTCAAAATCACTGGTTTACTGTGAGAAGTATAGCAGACAAAGTAAACATTGTAGTGAAACAGGAAAATCTTAACTAAATATCTTGGCCACCAACTCATGACTCTTACATCATGACAATGCACCAGCTCACAGGACACTGCCCGTGAGGGATTTTTTAGCCAGTGAAGAAATCACTGTATTGCGACAACCTACTCACCTATGATTAAGACTCATAACTTTTTTCTTTACTCAATGACTTCTTTCTTTACCCAAAGATAAAGGAAATATGGAAAGGGAGACATTTTGATGACATTCATGATATCAAGGGTGACATCTTTGATGGTCATTTCAGAAAAACAGTTCTGAAATTGCTCTGAAGGGTGAACTAGGCTCTGATGTTCATGCACAGCTCCCAAAGGGAGAACTTCAAAGGCGACTGTAATGATATTCAGCAATGAGGTATGGAGCACTTTTTTCAGGATGTTTGGGAACTAAATGTCAGACCTCATGTACCTTGTTCACAAGGCAGGACAAACTACATTTTTCCATGTTGGGGTTCTCCAGAACATTCCAGAACATTACATTTGTGACAGTATAAAAGAATTTTTTTTTTCTCACAGATGAGAGTGTGAGAGGTCATTACAAATGTTTTCTTATCTACTTCAAATATATAAAAAATTACATCAACAAAGACATTAGGAGAGTTTCAGATTTGAATGTATCTCAAGGTCAAGATGAACCAAAGATGCAACTGGTCCTTGGATAACTATTATCTTACTAGAAAGGTAATGCTTGGTAACACAACAGGAAATAGATTCTTATTTTAAAAACGTGTCCAAAATTCAAAATCACTCTTTTTATTGAACAGATATAAAATGAACAAATAGAATAATGGTACAAGTTTGTTGTTAATATAAAAGTTTGTTGTTATTAGATGAAAGACAAGAATAAGTTTGTGTTTGTTTGGCACTCTTGATCTGGTAAAGATTTATTTATAGTTTTAAACATATACAGTTAGCACAGTTTCTCCTAAAGCGTCAATCACAGAGAGGTGATTAAAAAAAAAAAAAGAAGAAAGAAACAATAGCAGATTTAATAGACTTTATGTTCATTTTAAATTTTCTTGGATTTCATTATTACTCGTCATTATAAACCCCAATTTGCTATAAACTAGTAAGAAACGTAGTTAAATCTTTCTTCTAGCCCTTTCCTGATAGTTTAGTGATATATTAGAAGGGTATTTTTGACACATTCATTAGTGAGATGGCTAATGCATTTTCCCCTGAATATATTTTATTTGGTGGCCCTGATGTCTTGACTGCAAAATTACTACTCTTACTTTAAAAAGCGAGGGGAAAAAAGTAAGGAAAGTAATCAAATTTTACTAAAATAGATTAATGAATACATTAAATAAAATAAGCCATAAATAAAATACAGAGTTATGAAATCACTGATATATACTTGCTTCAAGTAAAGCAAATAGATCCAAAAATGTAAATACATATTCTACAAGTATGGTAATAAGGTGTACACACATGGAAAGACTGTTTCCCTTGGTTTTAACATTTTGAATACACTTTTGAGATGTCCTACTTTCTGATTTTCTGATTGAATGGTCTTACGCACAAATCATATTGTAACACTTTAAAATAGTCACAATCATGCATCTTATCTTTGTGATCTCCTTGTATGAATTAATTCATTATACCTAACTACCTTTACAATGCATTTTTAAAAATATTAAAGAGCCCTTGACAATACCATAAAAATACTGAGAGAGATTTTACCCTAAAAGCAAGGCTGTTCTTTTAATTTCTTCTTTGTCATCACCATCACTGCCACATCGTCATCATCACTTTAGTTTTAGCCATCAACCATCATCAACTCTAACTTTTATAATAGCTGCTTTACCAGTTTTTTTGTTTGTTTGTTTGTTTCTAAGTGCGTATCCTTCATAAGTGGCTGTGCACAAATGATTAATTTTAGTTTAGTATTTTTTTTCTCACCAACATTTAGCGTACATTGCTTTTGATATTTTAAGAGACAGACTTTGATTCTTTCCCCCACTCCGCATTCATCACTATTTTCATCGCCCCATCTTCCGGCCCTATACATTTCCCTGCATTTGCTCTTTTTTTCATTTTACAACAATCATTGCTGGCAAAGTCCCTTCAAAAGATGCCATCTAGTAGGGGATACAGACAAGTAAACAACGCCATTTGACAAGTGGTAAATTGGGAGCAAGTCCAAGATACCAGGAGAATATATAAAAGGAATCTGTGTCTCATCTGTTACGAGGACATAACACCTAGAAAAAAGTATCATCTTTAAGCTGAATTTGGAAAGTTTTCTACAGGTTACCTAACACTACCAAAATTAAATTGCAACAACTTTCTAGAATGTTTCAACTATGTATTTCTAGAATTATTACAGCTACATAGTCTCATTGGATTGAAAATAGAAGGGAGGAAAAATTTCCTTACTGCTCCCAGGATGTCTGGTTAGGGATGAAACAAAACTGACAAGACAATTAACAAGAAAAAAGCCGAACAAATTCACTTAGCCGTAGTTGTACTTACATGAAAACCTTTTGAATGAAGACTGATTTTATGCTTAAATTGGATGCGGAGTTGACAGCCACTTAGAACTGTGATTGGATAAAAGGAGTATTACCTAGTGGAAATAAACTAAGGGAAACTCAGCAAGGCCTGTCTGTCTGTTCAGACTTTTCTTGAGCTCTCAGGATAGAATTTCTTTCTCCCAGGAGTGGAGCAGGCTCCTCTCTGGAATGAGCGTGTTGTGATCTAATATCAAATAAGGGACGTCAGAGTTTTTATTTATGGTCAGTTTTTACAAAGATAGGTGGGGGAAAATTAGAATAATACTTTTAGGGTTTTATGGCTGGCTTTGGGGAAAAGAAGTTTTGATTTCTTTGACTTGCCTTGGGAAAGAGAGAGTCTAGTTTCTACAGCTTTACGCAGGGGAGAATGTACCTGTGAGACAGAAAGGCTGTAGAAGATCCGACCATTTCAGTTTAAACTGGTTAAATCAGAGTCACAATGAAGGTCATGACCTATGATCTGCAAGAATTACTAGTAGAGTCATCCTTACCAGTGATTAAGTGCACTGGTGACAAACATGATACTCTACATAAATCTTTCTCTCCTTTTTTGCGTGTGTCTGAGATAAAATAAAATTGCTTGAAAAATTCAATGAACATGCTCTCCTATTGATAAGTGGTCTTCATTTAATATTGTTCTATGATGCAAAAGAAGAGAGAATGATAAATCTGAATATTTATGCTACATGAAATAACATTTTATGAACAGAAATAGACCATATAATATCTGGAGCAAAGAGGTAGCACCCAAGAATGTGGAACAAGATGTAATTTATTTTCTTAAAATGTTCTTGTCTATTATATTTCAGTTCCAACTCCCTTTATAATAGATATTCTTATCAGACATTTATCTGCCATCACTTTCCCACATAATACACATCTTGTGATTTTCAATTTTTTCACACAATAAACTTCCTTTATGTTCTCAAAAATAACATGAATTTGAATGCCTAAAAGTAATCCACAGTATTACCATAGGTTTCGAGCTAGAAAACTGATTTTTGTGTGTGTGTGTACTGTAACTGGCTATAAAGGATGAATTTGGGAAGACTTTGGAGGATTCCACTGAAACATACTCAAAGGGTGTAAAAACTTTTACTTCTACTTAAAGTACAAAGAGAATTTATTAGGATCATTACATGAAATTAAAACAAGCTAAAAACTGTTTTTCTTTGTATTTCAGTGTCTTTCAGGAGTTTTCTCCATATTGATTATTGTGGTTGATATAATTTTGGAGGGCCATCATTGTTAATTTATCTGAACCATATTTTTAATAAAACCTTGACAATGACTTTCTGTATACTTCTGCATACTTCACCCTAAACAGGCTGAATTTAAAAGCATCAAAAGGATTAATTCTCTTCTATTAAAAATCTCAATATTTTTTCCTATCTGTTAGTTACATCTCTTTCTTTCAGAAATTTTATCTTTACAATCATAATTATTAATAGTTTCTAAATTTCTGTTTCTTCTTAAAATTTCTTAATAGTAAACAATGAATTCTGAAATGTCTATGAATTAATCTTTCCAATTCTCTTAGAAATGAAATTACAATTGTATATTTTCTTCCTGTTGACACACACATGATTTTTTAATTATCTGCATCACAATACCTGGCAACTGTTTTGTTTGTAGGTGTGATCTTTTTGGATCAAGGACAGATAAAATTCAATTTGATGAACAATTCAGATTGATTATTCAAACCTTAAACCCGTTTTTTTTAAATGTATCCTTTTATGTTTTTTAATCAAGCAGATTAAGGAGATGTCTGTTTAGGCAACAAAAATATGTTAACATTCAAAATCGTAAAATCATGCCCCTTTATCTGCTTATTCTCTTCTTTTGTTTTTGCTGGTCTCTCCATTATCTCATGTCAAACACAGCTTCATATCTGTGTAGTATAAATCCACTGCCAGTAACCTAGCATTTTGGAAAAATTTTGATTAGATATTTTATTGGATCTGCACAAAGTCCACTTGAATGACAAATTAGACTCTTTTCTCAGCCATTCAACACTGGAATCTTAATCTAAACACCAGCACCTTTATTACCTTGAGCACCAAGCTGTAAAATGAGAATAGTAGACCCACGTTAATTAATTTCATTGGATAAATAAATGAGGTAAAGTCCTTAGCATGGGACCTGGCACAGAATAAACATTTGAATGTTAACTGTTACTTTTATGGCCAAATATGAGTCATCAACACAGGATAAGCTTTACATACGCATGTTAGTTTTATCATTTTGTCCACTTACTTAACATAATAGTCTTACTCCCTTTAGTTCTAGTTAGAGTCAGTATGTCTTTAACTAAAAACTCCCACAAGGCAGAAACACGTCTTACCTTCTTCCTACAAACTAATATACATTCTTCATGCTTAATTTTTTTAACAGTAGCTTTTATACATTATGGTGTAAACAAATATACAAAACCTGTTAGTTTTCTCCATGAAATTATAAGTATATTCCAAGAGAACTAAGCCTATGTGACCTTCTCTAAAATAAAATCCTGTTAGTACTTTTCCAAAGGAAGATATGCCACCTAAAAATACTAAGGGGCTTGTTTCAGTATTTATCCAGTACTCTTGTTATAGCCCTCCCTGCATTCAATGCTATGGAGTCAAACTATTTTTATAAAAAATTGTTTAAAAGTATTTGTTGATTGAGCATAAGTTCTAAGAAAAGTTATAAGCAGGACCAAAAAAATCAATTGCTTGAAAACAAAGATTTTTATAATAGAATGTCAGGAAAACTCATGTAGAATTTTAAAATATCTGCCAGCCAGAGAGTTTACAATAATGACTGGGGCTAACAGATTAAAACTTCAATTAGCAGTGTTTTAAATTATGTCTTTCCTTTAAGTGAAATATATTGCTTTCTATCGTTTAAAACATATAATTCTTAAAAACAAACTGTATAAAAGATACTATATATAATTGAATATCAATGCTGAAACATTTTCGTAAAATTTATTTGGACAAAAGCACACATAGTTCAGGCTCGGCGCCTGTGGCTCAATGGGCTAAGGCACCAGCCATGTACACCTGAGCTGGCAGGTTCAGATCCAGCCAGGGCCGCCAAACAACAATGATGGTTGCAACCAAAAAAAAAAAAAAAAAATAGCTGGGTGTTGTGGCAGTTGCCCGTAGTCCCAGCAACTTGGGAAGTGGAGGCAGGAGACTGGCTTGAGCCCAGGAATTGGAGGTTGCTGTGAGCTGTGATGCCACAGCACTCTATCCAGGGGGACAGCTTGAGGCTCTGTCTCAAAAAACAAACAAACAAACAAAAACACACACACATAGTTCATATTAAATATATTCTAAAGTACAGAACTTTCCCCAATAACTAGATGTTTATTGTGCATCTGGATTTTTTATATGCCTTGTACATACTTAAAACAGAAAAACCCATTCAAAAGAACCCATAACACACCAAAATTCCTCCATTTATTGGTTAGAGGGATTTTTAGTGTTATATATATTTGAGGATGTTTTATGGTGATTTTAGAGGTTGTTAAAGAATTATCATTTTGCTGAATGCCAAATATAGAAAAGTAAAACAAAGCTCCTACAATATTAGTGGCCTTTGGGATATTTAGAAGATATGAGAGCTAAAGGTGTCCTAAGATTGAATCAATGGTTTTTAAAACACCTTGGATTTATACAAAAAATGATAAAACTTTTAATACAAAGCCATAGGAAAGATCTACATGAAATATACATAAAAATAAAACTGCAAGCTAAACATTATTTTTAATGACCACAAATTATTAAAAAAAACTTTTTAAAGAAGAAAAACTCTTTGATAGGAATTGCGTTAAAATTATATATTGCTTTGGGAAGTATAGACATTTTAACAATGTTGATTCTTCCCAGCCATGAGCATGGTATATTTTTCCATTTGTTAACATTTTCAGCTATTTCTTTTCTTAAAGTTTAATAGTTCTCTTTATAGAGATCTTTCACATCCTTTGTTAGGTAAACTCCCAACTATTTCATCTTCTTTGGCACTAGAAGGAATATAGTCCTTGACTGTTTTTTCGGTTTGGCTATTGTTGGTATATATAAAGGCTACAGATGTATGGGTGTTGATTTTGTAGCCTGAGACATTGCTGTATTCCTTGATCGCTTCTAAAAGTTTTGTAGTAGAGTTCCTGGTGTTTTCCAGATATACAATCATGTCATCTGCGAAGAGTGAAAGTTTGATCTCTTCTGACCCTATGTGGATACCCTTGATCCCCTTTTCTTTCCTGATTGCAATGGCTAAAACTTCCATTACGATGTTGAAGAGCAATGGAGACAATGGGCAACCTTGCATGGTTCCTGATCTAAGTGGAAATGGTTTTAATTTAACTCCATTCAATATGATATTGGCTGTGGGTTTGCTGTAGATGGCCTCTATCAGTTTAAGAAATGCCCCTTCTATACCAGTTTTCTGAAATGTTCTGATCATGAAGGGATGATGGATATTGTCAAAAGCTTTTTCTGCATCAATTGAGAGAATCATATGTTCTTTATTTTTTAATTTATGTGCTGAATTACATTTATAGATTTACGTATGTTTAACCAGCCTTGAGACCCTTGGATAAGCCCATTTGGTCATGGTGTATAATTTGTTTGATGTGTTGTTGGAATCTGTTTGTTAGTATCTTGTTAAATATTTTCGCATTAATATGCATTAGTGATATTGGTCTATAGTTTTCTTTTCTTGTTGGGTCTCTCCCTGGTATAGGGATCAAGGTGATGTTTGCTTCATAGAATGTGTTGGGTAGTATTCCTTCTTTTTCTAAATTTTGGAAGAGGTTTAGTAATATAGGTACAAGTTCTTCTTTAAAGGTTTGGTAGAATTCTGATGTGGAGCCTTCTG